>JAODUG010046196.1:0-16260 GCA_027564795.1 Aphredoderus sayanus | reverse complement strand
CAGTTGTTAGACTTGATGTAGTCAGGGTCATGAGCGTGAGCATGTGAGCATGTGCATGTGAGCGTGTGCATATCAGGGGTCTGGGCTGTTCCTCAGCAGGACTGCACACCATTGACAGGTGTGTGTGTGCGTGCGTGTGCGTGTGTGTGTGTGTGTGTGGGGGGGGGGTAGAGAGAGAGAGAGAGAGAGAGAGAGAGAGAGAGAAATAGAGAGAGAGAGAGAGAGGGGTGTGTGAGCAAGGCCATGCGGTGACGAGGCTCATTACCGGGGTAGTCTCCCTCCCTCCCCATCGCCCCATCGCCCCAGCAGAAGCTAGCTGTCGACAGAGGCCGCGGCGCTCCCCGCCAGACTCCTCTAATTACGGCCGGCAAGTGCCGCGATCACCCGGCCGCTCCCTGCATATGCAAATTTGACAGAGCCGATCATTAGCTTTTATATCTCATACTCTGTAATTGTTATTGTGAAGACCGCCGCATGGAGCCAAGGGCAAACGCGTATCACGCTAATTCTCTCTCTCTCTCTCTCTGTCCCTCTCTCTGTCTAGCTCGTCCCTCTCGCTCATTTCCCTCTATCACCGACTGTCGTTCCTTATTGCGGTACGTTTTTATGAGCTCCCCGCTCCAAACTGCTGAATGTCACGGCAGCATAATCAGCTAACAAACACTCCTGCCTGACATCGCGGCGTCAAAGCCGAGGGATAAATAACTTCCCGGTGAAGACTAATTGGGGCGAATGGAGTCAGTTAAGCGGAACGGCGGTCCCGTCCCTGCGATGATGATGATGATGGCGGCGGCTGTGTTCCCGGAGAAACGCTCGGCCCAAAATAAAACCGTGTACCGTCGGCACCAAATCAGCAGTCAGCTGATCTTAGCTCACTGGGAGTGATAGCAGCCCAGCGCCGCACACGTTTTCAAGGACTACCTGAAGTTGTTTTGCCAGACGTACCCTTTCTCGTAGAAGGGTCGAGAGGCACAATAACCCACCACCCCTACCACCACCATTCCAAGTGACCTAAGTGCCCCAGCGTCACGGAGATAAAACGTCTCAGTATTACAAATTTAAAAAAGACAAGATTGCAATGCACACCTGCTGCTTGGAGTCCATCTCTGGCAATTCCATCTTGTTCTGCTCTAGGATAGATAGATAGCATTTCCCATTGAATGTTTGGTCACATTTAAAGTAGAAATATTGACTTTATAGGAGTTATTGCATCCCGGCAGGCAAGAGAATGGGGGGGGCAGACTGAGAAAGAGAAAAAGGGAAACTGCAATAGAGAGATAGAGAGGGACCATGGAGAGAAGGTTGGGCAAGATGCTCGGTGATCCAGCCATAATGGGGTTCAGGGAACTACTGTTAGTGCTTCTGAGTGCCAGCGAACTAGCCTCTCCTCATACCCCTGCTGGCTGGTTCTCAACAGCACGGCTTCAGGGAATTATCCTCTGGCCTAGAGCCCTTGATATATAGATTCCCTTTCACTAGGAAATCCAGACAATATATGTTTCTCCTCCACATTGTGGCACAAAGAATGAGATATGGTTTGAAGAGTGGCTCAGTACATACTGTAGGGCTGATAAGGGTCTTGATGGCAACTGTATCTCATTGAGTGGGAGAAAAAAACTAAATGTCACTCATACGTTTTGAGAGGAAGTGAGCGGACAGTATCTACAAGTTATTACGGATAGTTCTTTATGGCCGGAAGACCACCATAAAGAAGAGTCTACAGTACTGTGTCAAAGTTAATCCAGTCAAATGACCCAAGGGCTTTCATGGGAGTGCAGGCCATTTCCATCTTTGGAACATATTTTAAACGGAATGCGTTATTTTTATGGTTCAAATAGAACCTTCCAGTTCTGTTCACTAGAGTTTCTCACTCAACAGTACGGTTAACAGGAAGCATACAAACTGACATAGAGTAAGAGGTTGTAAAGGTGTTGATACTGTACCATTATAATGTACTCTAATGCACAAAGTTTGGTTCCATATTTCATAGCACATTCAGGAATCAATCTTTTCTTGTTGTTCTTGTCAAGATATTTGCCTAAAAAAGGCATTAGCCCCTAATGCTGCACTTCTATTTGTAGTTGGTTTTTGTTTCAAATAATCATCCTTTTACCATTATGTATAAAAGTGGGGCTAATGCGAAAATAAATAAAAGGAAGCTTCTCCTTATTCCAAAACAAGAACGGTTATTTGAATGCGATGTGAACTGTATTTTGTGTGCATGTCTGCCGCACATAGTTTTGCATGGACAGCATGGATGAGCCTTTTCTCTGGGCGTTCAAAACACACAGACACACACGCGCGCGCTTCCAGGTGCGCCCGCGTTGACATTATACCCAGCCAATTTACAAGGCAGTGGATCTCTAGATTGGCTTTGCTGCAAAGTCCAATTGGCGTGTCTCCAAAGCTCTATTGAGCGTATTCCCTGTCCCTGCTTTCTTTATGGTGCCATCAAGATATTTCCCCTGACGACTTCCCGTTACAGGTGCAGGGACACGGAAAATGTACGTCCATAAAATGAACTCGCCGTCCTCCTCCCCTACACTATCTGTCCAGCTCCACAGCTCTGACACCTCTGGCCGATCTTATCCATTGTCTCTCTCCTGTTCTACTTTAATGCCCTCTTCTTCGTCTGTGGCGAACAGGCTCGCTCCCAATTGTTCCGGACATGCATGCGGGGGTGGGCACTTGTCATGATTTCAGAGCCGCTGTTCCAAGTCTGATCATTTCCTAATTGAAAACGATGAGCTGGGATAATGGAGATTTGATGGACAGCCTCGTTCAGACTCCAAAAACCTACAGTGCCTAATCTACCTAAACGTCTCTAATTGGCATTTCAGGGTGAACCGATGATCTGATGATAAATGTGTAGTAATCTCTATAAACAGATATCTGCATATGAATATGCAGATATCTGTAAGCAGCGGCACAAGATGGTGTTACCCCAAATGATTCTGGTTTCAGTTTGTAGTCGCAGAAGTATTTCCAATTCACATCTGTGTGGAAATAAAGAAGCGGAACCTATCGGCCAAAATGCAAATGTAAAAAAAACCCAGCTATCATCTGACATCGATTTCAACTCGAAACAATCAATTTCTTAGCATTAATATGTGGATATCTGTTTGTAAAGATTAGATTAACTCAACTACAACACCGGTATCCTGTCTTAAATTGAAACAGTTTTGTTGAGAGAAGTTTGATACATGTAGAGATACTTTCTTGAAACAAAACAACAAAATTGATCAGACTCCACGCAACTATACAGTAGCAAAGTGATATTCTAGTAGAAATCTGAACTTAACTTATTTTCTATGAATTCATTCTTTCTTTCCAAGTAGTTCAGCATATTGTACTGCTTAATAATCATTGACCATGTGACAGAGATCTCTTTTTATCTCTGATCATTTTGTGTCAAAACAGCCTGTCAAAAACACCTTGGCCTTGGAGGAGGAGAGAGCAATAACTTTTAGGCTATTCAACATGCCAGAATATGAAGTAGTGGCTGACAGCATGTTAATATATATTATTACACTTGCTTTGAAATACATTTTCTTTAAAATACCAAAACGTAGGCCTTTCTATCTCAGCCAGAGGAAAGGGAAGGGTGATTTCCTTGATGTATAGTCAAATAACACAGTGTACTGTGTTACCCTTGATACGGTGGTGGGGCAACATACCCTGCTCTTTCCCACGTGTTTTAAGATGGTGCTGAATAAACACTTTGGGTTGAAGTTGAGAATTGCGTTGAGGCTTAACTGAAAACCCTTGTATGTGTGTGTTGTGTGCTACTCCCTTCAGCTCCCTACCACGCGGTAGGGAGGCTCACCGCCACACGAGCACCACCGATAAACTCCTCGGCACGCTGGCTGCCATTGTGGCACGCTTCTCGTAGACGTCTGGCAGACTAGGCACTACAAAGGTGCACCGAACGGAGTAGCAAACAAATGCCTGCCCTTCCCACATGTAATGCCACTGTCTCTCAACCCACCTGGCAACAAGGTTCCCATGTTCCTGGAGGTTTATTACGAGACACCACATTACACCCTCTCCCTGTCACAGTGTGATATCGCACACACAGGCTTTGCTTCTCTCTGCTAACATTCCCCACTAGTAAACGCTCAGCTCCCAATGCTATATAATACACATTATATATATTATACGGCCTGGTCCGTGCACTGTAGGCTTAACCCTCATGATGTCCTCCGGGTCAAAATGACCCAAATCACTAGCTCTTTGTGGCAGATAGAGGGTGCTAAACCTAATTCTACAGCTTACACAGACACATGATGTGCACTGCTGGCACAACAAGGTGTGTGTTTGAAACCAGAGGACAACAGGAGGGTTAAAAGGCATGAAAAGAAAAATAATACATAAAGAAAGAATTAATATAGACATAAATACACTCAGCAATGCCAATTAAAATACACACAAAATCATACAGAATCAGATGGCGCTGTCTAGTGGCATAATTCGATAACCTTAAGGACAACATGAGGGTTGCTTCTGTCATTCTGGACAGACTCAGAAGTGCCTCCCCGATTCCTTTGGATTGGGGTAATGTGAAGGGAGGTGGGGGGGGAGCTTCCATCACACCCTGAGTGCCTTTGCTTGTAGCCCACTGCATCTCCCACGGCAGAACCATAATCAGTGACGGAGCCGCCACCACAGCCTGATAAATAATGAATTAGTTCCTATGAGCACCATGAGCATGCAGACAAACACCACATCTCCAGCTGGTCGCATTTCCATGTCCTCTCGTCGCTTGTGTTTTATGCTCCTTCTATCCTTCCACGCGAGCTGCTGTGCGTCTTCGCCTCACACGAACCCACTTGGGAACATAGGTTGGAAACACGTATTTATTAGCCCACACCACAACCTGATTTAAGTCCTGCTGCACTATAACGTCCATGTTCAAATCTCTTCTCCAGACGGCCCCATCATTTACACCATGGTGCAAGGCAGGAAGCCAAATGTGTGGTCTGAAACAAAGTCAATTTCCCTGAAACAGTTCACTGCAAAATATACCAACGATTGATCTTTGTTATTTGGGAATAAATGGCATATCCTCCAAATACCCATTAACCCCCCCTTCCCCAGAGAAAAAATAATGGGCAATGTTTTGATGTGGACCTCGTTGACTTGCTGGGTCTTTCAGGTCTGCATAAATGGGGATCAGTCTCTCCCCCTCTCCCTTCCAGAAGTTGAATGCGGTGACTTCAAGCAACAGGGCCCTGTTTCACGAAGGGGGATCCCCCAGTTAGCTAGATATCTTCAGAATTTGTGTGTCGTCACCCTGGATATATTTTCACGCGTTACACATCTTTTATTTTATTTTTATTTTTTTTACCGCGAGGGATACGTCGCCATGGTAACTTATGCAGCACACCTAACTCTCTCCGGGGCAGGTTATGTTTGGGATTGTGTGTTTGCGAATCTGACATACCAAATCTAGTTTCCCAGTCCCTGTGGATTTAGGAACACACATTGTTAGAAGGCCAAGTGTTTTTAGAGATCGCCAGAATCCCCTGGTTTCCCCTGATGCTTTTTTTGTTATCAGTGAATATATTTTCTGCAGAGGGAACTATGTCTTCCTCAGGTGCGTGCATTTTGTTGTATCTTTGCATTCCTATGCTTACTGCACTCTGCCCCAATTCTGCACACTGTTGTGTCAACTTAAATGTAATTTGAATATATAAGATCAAATGTTCGACTTTGTTATCCCCAAGGAAATATGTCTTGGGCCATACACTTGGCTTGACAATAAAAGGCAAAATAATATAGTGCTGATAATTTTGGTCTGTCTGAAGAAGCCTGTCTGAATACATTTAGAGATATGGTAGGCTAGCCTAATATAACAACATGGTTGACACACCAATGAACAAGAAATCATGAAATGCTGTTGCTTTTTGCTGTAATAGTTTTATAGCTAAACTTGGTCTCTCATACATGTCAACAATTTAAATAAAACAATGAAAATTATTTAGATTAGTTGCTGTAAATTGCATAGCGTTGTTTATGGCATACAATGGTGTTAACTGCAAAGTGTATCCTACCATTTTATTTATGGGGAAAAAAAACTATTATTCAACTAGTCAGCTCGGGAAAGAAGTGTAAAATTCAATATGTCATTAAATGCACTCTGTTATAATTGAATGTGAAATAATGCTATCCATTATCTTTCTTTGTCTTTGCCAGGTGTTTTCTTATTTTTTTTAATTCTAGCCAAGGATTTCTGGCAGCAGTGTTAATGGATTCCTTGAAGAGTACAAAAACCAACATGATTTTTGCTTTTCATTTTCAAATGTTGTTGAGCCAAATCACATTCACAGTCCGAGTGATATGTTAGTGTGCCTCACTAACATCAAGTAAAAGGCTCTCCAAATTCACTTCGGTGTCAAAAATGAAAGTGAAACAAAAAATATATGATTTGAACAAGAATTGCTGTACAATACTACTACTGCTGTTAAACTTAGTTTTATCCGTGTTGAAACTTCTATGTGTCTCTGTGAAGGCAGGGTAGACTTCATAATTGTTCTAGGTATAATGTCCTGAAGGGCTCTTTAGTCTGGACCAAACGGCAAGTCTACAGTATACTGTACAGTATACAGTATACCTATGAATATAATAGGCCTCCACTATGTGTAACTTTTTCTATTATAAAATACAGTTTCTATTGATCAATAAATTCTCAGTGATGTGGAATATAGAGTGTAGCTCATTGTCATTCATAGCGATCTTGTCCCCAGAAGAATATGGTTTTGATGTGGCTTATTTCCAGATTGTTGACATCATTGTCATGGTGACTTTAACTGCTGAAAAGTGTTTGTTACGTCCGACATGTGGAACATTAACATTACACCTGAGAATTTGCTATCAAAACGCAGATACGGGATGTTTCTGGTTTTTTAAATTTCTACAACTAGTGTAATGTAGTTGAAACAATACTGTACTGTATGTCTGAACAGAGATTTTTGAAACTATGACAACAAAGCCTTTGTAAAACCTTTGTACGTGGGTTAGTGGTGGTGTTCTGTGGTGGTATATTTATTCTCACGCTAGCCTTGGATGTTTTTTGTCTTAAATTTTATTCTGCTGCTTAAAATGTACAACTCAGTTAATTACATCTTATTTTGTTATTGGCAGGTGTTTCAAACCTCAGACGTTGAATGACAATCAAAGACCTTTGGGTAATGCGTTTGACTTTGTGAACCCCAGATTGGGAGTCACTCAGCACTTTAACCCTTGTGATGTCCTTGAAAATATCGTACTTGATGAAAATATCGATTTTGTGTGTTTTTTAATTGGCATTTGCTGTGTGTGTGTTTATTTCTTTATTAATTATTTCTTTATGTTTTTGTGTTGTTTTTTGTGCCTTTTAACCCTTCTGTTGTCCTCGGGTTTCAAACTCACACCTTGTTGTGCCAGCAGTGCACATCATATGTGTGTGTGTAAGATGTAGAATTAGGTTTAGCTCCCTCTATCTGCCACAAAGAGCTAGTGATTTGGGTCAGTTTGACCCGGAGCACATCACGAGTGTTAACAAAAATATTTTTAACCACAAGGGCCATTCCGAACCATAATCGAGGACTGGCCCTTTAATTCAAGCGGCTCTTTATTTTGAGACATAAATTAGCCCTTCTCCTGAAATTGTTATTGTCAGTTATTTTTCTTTGATCCTGGTTCTCTAATTGATTCACCATATTCTCCCCTGGTGCACTAGGTGGCTTTAACCCCCTCCTTCCCCTTGCTGTCCTCGGGTTTCAAACGCACTACCTTGTTGCGCCAGCAGAAGGCGCCATCCGCGGAACGTCATTTGTTCGTGATGCGGTTGGCGCCTTCTGCTGGCTGCAATAAGGTATTGCGTTGTGTAGTGTGTACTAGTTATTGTTCCACAAGGAGCAACGTTACGTCCGTATGAAACTAATGATAATCAAAATGTAATTATTTTAGTGACACTCTCTTGAATTCACTTCCCATGTTTAATTCAAGCCTATAGCAGGATGTGCCCATCTCAGCAACCCTAGGGCATGTTGCACAAGCTTTATTATCAATGTTTGAATGTATAACGTAGAAGCAGAGCTAGAATTGGAGTTGCCACTAACTATTGTGTCTATCAGATAAAGCAATTGCAATTACCTTCATTTAACCTGTAGAGGGCGCTACCTGTAAGCGCTCACACATATTTTGTAAATGTAGAAGTGTGCAAGGTGAAATATTTGGATTGTTACATTTCTTTAATGAAGGCCAGTAGAGAGGGAACAGTATTGAAACCAGTGTCAAATACTGAATATTTTGTAGTGTCCATGTTTCGACCTATATACTCTACAGTGTACAGCATGTGTATCTAATATATCTTTGTATATACAGTACACTGAATAAATAAACGATTTGTAGCGTGGAGATTTTTTTAACCCTCCTGTTGTCCTTAATAATATATAATTATGCCACCAGAGGGCGCCATCTGATTCTGTATGATTTTGTGTGTTTTTTAATTGTCATTGCTGTGTGTGTTTATTTATTTATTAATTATTTCTTTATTTTTATGTTTTTTATTTTTTTTGCATTTGAACCCTCCTGTTGTCCTTACGGTTTAAAACTCGCACCTTGTTGTGCCAGCAGTAGACACCACATGAGTGTGAAAGCTGCAAAGAGCTAGTGATTTGGGTCATTTTGACCCGGAGGACATCATGAGGGTTACACATTTATTTTTATATATATATTAATTACAGTACAGTTTAATATATTTGAATATCCTCTGCTATTTCGTGCCTATCCCCACCAAATTCTGACTTGAATTCTGACCTGGGGCTTGAAGTCCGCTTTTAATTGGATTTAAGTCGATTTGTTTATTGCCAAAACGTACTGTTTTTATTTTTTATTTTTCTATAAATAAAACATACAAATTTGCACACTACATTTTATCGGAAAAACTGACCTGTTAAAGTACTGGTGCTGATTAAGGTTTTACATTTGCACCTGCATGCGCATGCCTTTTCCTTTCCCGTTTTACCCCATGTAGTTGTTCGCGTGACTGATCTTCACCAGCTTTTAATTCAACGACCTTATTGTGGGACGGAGAGTGATATGGACATGAGACCTGGTATTGATCACGTGGTCACAGGAGGTCGGAGTAGCCTCGGGATTTCTTCAACTGCAGCTGTGTGTGTGTGTGTGTGTGTGTGTGTGTGTGCGTGTGTTTGTGTGTGTCTGTGCGCGCCTGTGTCGCGCGCATGTATCGCAGTGTGTACGCGCGCGCAAGCACGCACTAGTCGGTTCCTTGGCCGCGAGAACGCGAAGCAACGGGTGGACCACGCGAAAGAGGACGAGGAGGCGCGTGCCCGAGCCGCGAGATCCCTTTTTTTCCCGTTCGGGCTCGCACACGGCGCCAGACCGCTGCACGAGAGACAGCGGTAAATAGAGGGAGCTAGAGAGAGAGTGTGTGTGTGAAGAACCGAGGAGAACTGCACACAGCGAAAGTTGTGTCGCTTCGCGACGAGCATGCTTTTGATATATTCTCTGTGCGTGAATTTCAATCAGGATCGTGAACAGACAGATACATTATAACCAAAACGGAATGCGCGTGCTGGCGGATGCGTAAATTGGCCGCGTACAGGCGCACTTAAGCGCGGCGATGACGCCGAGACCCCCGGCTATGATTTGGACCATGTTTTTAACCTTTTTCCTTTCGTCCGCCTATGGGAACAAGACCGACTCGCAGATGCCGACCTTCCACGGGAGCGTGTTCGAGAACTCCGCCGCCGGTTCCCGAGTCAACGGGCTGAGCGTGCCGCTGAATCGGCTCGGCTCGCGGAGGCTGTGCGGCGACGGGGAAGCGCGCCTGGAACTCCTGGGCGACGGGAGCGAGAGATTCCGCGTCTTTGCGCACCACAAACGTGGACACGTGTTGCTGAGGACGTCCGAGGTGCTGGACCGCGAGGAGAGGGACCGGTACAGCCTCGGCGTCGGTCTGCTGTGCGGGCTGCGACGAGGCCCGGACGACGACGGCGGTCCGTCAGCAGGGGCCGTCCAAGTTGCGCGCGTTTCGGTGGACGTCCTGGACACCAACGACCACGAGCCCACGTTCCCCGACGGCGACGTCCGGCTGAGTTTGGAGGACGCCACGTCCCTGCGCGCGGTGGTGTGCACGCTCACCGCGGAGGACCGGGACAGCGGGCGCAACGCGGAGCTCACGTACTTCGCGCTGCCCCGAAACGGGAGTTTCTACGCGGTGCCCAAGACCGGCGACGTGCTTCTCGTAGACTCGATACTCGGTCTCGCGAGCCCAATAAAGTTCCGCGTGTTTGCCCGGGACCGCGGGTGGCCCCCGCGCACCAGCCGCGGCGTAGCTGTGGAGATTTACCCCCGACGGTCTCCGCCCGCCGCGTCTCTACGGCCGGGCGAAGACCGCGGGCAGCCTGACGGGCGGGCGTCTCCCCGGAGGTCACGCTCGGTTTCGGGATCGCCCGACGGCCCCGTGTACATCAACGTGTCCGAGGACGCCGGCCTCGGCTCGGTCGTGATGAACCTAATGAGCCCCGTGCGCTTCCAGGCAGCCGCGTTCGAGCTGGTGGAGCCCGACGCCGAGAGCTCGCCCGTCACCGTTGACAGGGACAGCGGGGATATAATCATCTCACGGAGACTGGACCGCGAGAGCAACCCTCTCGTGGAGATAACCGTCAAAGTTCTGGATAAAAGAGGTGAGTAAGTGTGTGTACGTGCGCGTGTGTGTATGTGTGTGCGCATTGAAAAGCGTTTGTGCGTGTCCGTTGACACGATTCATGCGAGTCAATCAGCCCGTTCTACACAAGCATAATGTGTAATCTGCTGCTCTGCTAAAAGTCAAATGCATAATAATGTTTTCGCGTGCTGTGGACTTTGGGATGTCTGGAGGCGCGTGGACACTTTTTGGGGTGTCCAACATTTACGCATGGCGACACGCGACACAACATCAGAGCGGAAAGAGCGAATAAGATAAACAGCGTGCGCTCTAGGAGATGAATGAATGGGGACCCGACAGCTTTTTAACCAGAAACACACAACGGCACCGGTGTATGTGCATGTGCGTGTGTGTATATATAAGTGCTATAGGCTTGTCTGAATGTATACACATATATGATTTGACTCACAGCAATGTAACAACAGGTTAATTATCACCTGCAGTTTTGCTCTGATTGAGATGAGAGAGAGAGAGAGAGAGAGAGAGAGAGAGAGAGAAAGAGAGAGAGAGAGAGAGAGAAGAGGGATTCTCTCAGTGCATTGTGTGCATGAATAGCAGTCTCTCTCTCTCACTCAGCAAGCAAACACACACACAAGTATACATGCAAGCATGGCATACACACAAACACAAAAATGCTGTTTTTGTAGTTTGTCTGAATCTGCCTGTAGTACAACATGCTGGTCTGTATCTACAATGTACGCTGCATTTAGGCTTCTAAGCTATGAGCTACTGTATATTCTGCTCATTCTATAATACATGACATTCTACTCATTGTATAGCGTGCTGTATAATCTATAATTAACTCTATTAGGCTACTATAGAGTGTACTGTGGGACCAATAATAAAGTGTTATGCTCAGAGACACTCAGAAGAGATCGATAGATGCAGCACATTCACACAGGTGACCGAGAAGACCCTGGTTCGAACCCCGCTAACTCCTCACCAAGTGTGGAGGTGTCCTTGAGCAAGACACCTGACCCTACACTGCCCCTGGTGGTCAGGTGTGTCCTTGCATGGCTGACACCACCATCGGTGTATGAATGTGTGTGTGAATAGTGAATGTGAGGCAATCATGTACAGTGCTTTGAGTGGCTGGTAGGCTAGAAAAGCGCTGTATAAATGCAGTCCATTTGCATTGCCAGATCAATAGATACACCGTGGGTGGGTCTAGGGGAGGGGAGCGGGCTCCCTGTGGTCAGGGATGCATTTAGAGGACCACCGTGTACTGTAGAAGCTGTTGCCATCGCAGCACTGCCAATGCACAGTAGCCAAGTACACGAGGGTTTTGTCATCTCACTAGTGTTGCTCACTAGTGTTGCTCACTAGTGTTGTTCACTAGTGTTGTTCACTAGTATTGTTCACTAGTGTTGTTCACTAGTATTGTTCACTAGTGTTGTTCACTAGTGTTGCTCACTAGTGTTGTTCACTAGTGTTGTTCACTAGTATTGTTCACTAGTGTTGCTCACTAGTGTTGCTCACTAGTGTTGTTCACTAGTGTTGCTCACTAGTGTTGCTCACTAGTGTTGGTCACTAGTGTTTTCTTAAAGGTGGGGATCCTGTACATGTAGCAATTGTAAGCTAACACATGTTTGTGAATAACTCCTCTCAGCCTGCTGGCTGCACAGGCTTCAGTTATCGCTGAGTGAAATGCTCTGTGAGAGTATCTGCGCTGGTTGATACACCCCTCCTCTTTGATAGCGCACCAAAATGATGCCTGTCAATCTTGCCTGTCAATCACATGAATGCGCTCACACAGCAATGGCAGACCAACGGGCTCCAGAGGAGGAGGAGGAGGAGGAGGGGGTGGTGTTTTGGAGAGTTGTTGATTTTTGTTGTTTGTAGGCTAGCACTTGTTGCAGCTGTCGCTGTAGCAACCCTACCTAGAGCAGCTTTAACCATTTTCTCCATCTAACGAGAACACATTTCAAAGCTATTTGATAGAGTGGCTCACCATTTGATTTGCTAGAAAGCCTCTTTGCATGCAGTACAGCTTGAAACTGCTGCGGTAGCTGTAGCCGCTCACACACACACACGCACTGCGCAGATCCTTTGGCGTGACCCAGGAATATGAGGTTTCACACCCACAATGGCCCACAAGCCCAACTGTCTGCGGAGAGAGTGTGTGAGAGTATCTGGCAGTGATATAGTGCTTTGTAGTGACTTAGCTCTGTGTGCGTGTGTGCGTGCGTGCATGTGTGCGCGTGTGTGTGTGTGTGTGTGCGTGTGTGTGTGTGTGTGCGTGCGCGTGTGTGTGTGTGTGTGGGGGGAAGGGTATGAAGTCTTTTAATCCGTTTGGAGAAGCGAGTTGTGCCAAGACCTCGACCTTCCTCCATCTGCTCGCATTAGCTCTGTAATCCCATCTCATTCTCTCTCTCTCTGGGTGTATCTGCTGCTCGCTCGCTCTGTCTCTCTCTTGTCCTCACTCTTGATATCTCCTGCTCCACTCTCATAGTCTCTCTCATGTTCTCATTCTTTATCTCCTGCTCCTCTCTCTCTAATTCAATGTCTCTCTCTCTCGCTCTCTCTCACACTCTTGATATCACCTGCTCCTGTCTCTCGCCCCTATCTCTCTCTGTCCCCTTCCATTGCTGCTTCACACTTACTTTGGGGATTTGGTTTGAGTGGAGGCACCGTTTAACAGGGAGGGGGCTGTTGACATGGTTCCTCAAGGGATGTGATTGTGTGTGTGTGTGTGTGTGTGTGTGAGAGAGGGAGAGGAGAGGAGAGAGGGTGAGATGTGGAGACGCAAGTGTACCTCCCTACTTCTACATTTCCTCCGTTCCATATTGTGCTACATGCACTTTTGTCTGTAAGGAGATTATAGACGATATTTGTTTTGTTTTTCAGCGCCCATCTTCCGCATGCACTTCAAAATAGATTTCAGTTTTCCACATTTTCTGCTTGTTTTATCGTACCTGACATGAGCGAGCGTGTGTGTGTGTGTGTGTGGGTGGGCTTGAGAGTGCAACACACACACACAAGTACACAAGCTGCCCAGCTGATGTTCCTGTCCGAGTAGTGGGACAGACTGTGTTTTGCTTTTTGTTTTGTTTGATGCTATGGCAACGCTGGAAACCTTCATGCCATCAAAGCTCATTGAATTGAATTGAAATGAACTGACTTGTAACCAACACAGCTGGACATGCTGCCCAGATCAGAGGGGCGTTAGTGCCGGGGGCGTCTTCCTGCTGGCCCCCATGGTCCTCTTCCGCCAGCAGGCTCTCTGGCTTTGACTTCCCTCCAGCGTGTCTCTCGCCTGGGGGCGCGTTTGCTATTCCATGACACTCCTTGGCTCCAAGATGGCCGCCGGTGGCAGGGCGGAGTCAACATCAGGCTAGCGCTACTAGTCCGCCACACAGAACCAGACGTCTACGCATGTTAACCCTTGACCTCTGTGGTTTATTAGAGGTGCAAATGTATCCGCATCTTTGCTGCTGCACCTCGGCACAGACAAATACTGGCCACACCTGAACCCCACCCTCCCCGACGGTGTGCCTCCGCTTCGTACCTTAGCCCGGGAAAGTAGTGCCTGTTATCCCTCCCGCTGTCCGCTGGGTCAAACCGACCCAGCGCACTAGCTTGTTGACGTATGACGTGCCCGTGGGTGGTTGGCGCCATCTTCTGGCTACAACAAGGTGGTGCGTTTGAAACCCGAGGAGAGCAGGCGGGTTAAATGCTGATAATGAGCTGCTGATCGGCCACAGTAAAGATGTCTGTGGCCTCCTGCGTCTGTGGCTCTGAATCAAACAAAAGCCTTTAGCCATGGCCTTGCGTGCGTGTGTGTGTGTGTAGACACTGTGTGTGTGTGTGTGTGTGTGTGTGAGGGGGGTGCATGGGGGCGTGGTTAATAAGAAGGAACAGCTGGCTTTAATCAAGAGCAAAACGGAGGAACTAGATTGACTCCTGTCAGCACACATACTCTTGTATACATCCAAAGATACACACACACACACACATTTGCAGTTATGTTCATGGTCTTCTGAGTAAGTGGCTGCTACTGTATGTGCAGACTCCACACACAGCCCGCTAACCCTGCTAATGTAGTTGCCAACATTTATTTTTCATTGCTTTTTTTTTTGCCTTTATGGAAATGGATCATTAAGCACCATCCCCATTTAAAATCAAAGTCCCCGTGCCCTCATAATGGCTATTATTTCGCTTCTAGAGGCTATTTCCACGTCCTTATTCGTTTAGTGAGCAACTGGTAAATAAAGTTGTGTTTTCTGAGTCTTTAAATGTCAGCACAGAGCCTGTCTGGGGACAGTCAATTGAGGCTCTCTAGATCACTTTCAGAGTGGCATGTCTAGGACTTGCATTGATGGCGTGCCAAGTGTAATTTGCAAAAAGCCCAATCCTCTGCAACAGATGGTGTCAAACGTGTCGGAGAATTGCGAGCTTAATGTCATGTCTGGGTTTGTGAGCCATTTTGAAAACACCCTGATTGCCCTTGGGGAGATGTTTGCGATGGTTGTCGTATGGATGAACAGCAATGCAAGAGCCAGATTGCGGGACAATGAGAAGCACAAATGCTTCTGTCAATCAGTTACATGCAGTATTCACTGTGAATTAGTTCACATATCAAACACAGCTAGCTGTCATGGTAGCCTACCTCTGGTCTGCACGGAGTGGAAACTCTTCATCCCGAAGTCGGTAGGAAGTTTACGTACTTGGGTTCAATGTGTGTGAAAAGATACTACAATTTTAAATCGAGCGTCAACATCTGTGCTAAACCACATAGCAAACCTATTGTTGATCTATATTATTGTTCATCTCCCTGAAATAGTAAGCTACTGTCACACCTTGTGCCCGTTGATCCCCTAGCCTTTCCAGACTGATTCTCGCAGTGAAAATAAATTGAAGCTCGCGAGATCAGGATGGTCACGCGAGGCTACCTCATGCCCTTGCTGTCAACAGTCTGCATTATCTACTGAAAGCAGGATACCGAAATCTTTTCACATGTCTCTACAATTTCTATTTTTTTGCTTGTTCTTTTTTCAGTAGCCTACACCCAGACGCTATTAGGCTCCAATGCAATCAGTGTATTATACTGTAATGCTAACAGTGAGACGAGACCACAGCGAAACATTGCTCACTTCGCTGTGGTCTCGTCTGATGCATGCATACAGATGTACCGATGATGTCATAAATTTAAATTTATAAAGTACGAGGTGCTCCGGTCTAAGGTGGGACTGGATCCACTGCCAAGCTAAAGCCAGCTCAACACTGGAAATTGACGCGTGTATTAGGATGTCAGTCAAAGCGAACGATCATTTGGTTTACTGTGCATTAGGCGTCCTCTCCTGAAGGAGCTCTGTCCCTCTCTTCCTCCACACCTCTTGTCCTCCTTCAGATTGTCAGCCTTGTTGCTGTGAAGGCTGCGACCACAATACCAGTTCAGGGACGGCACAACACTCTTGGTTGTGGCGATAACAATCACAGTTTATCATGTAAGATTTGTATAAGAAGTGGTTAAACAATTAACTAAAGATAAATAAAGGGAATAATGACATCTCAGTTTAGAACACCTCACACACACACAAGTT
>JAODUG010046185.1:0-16261 GCA_027564795.1 Aphredoderus sayanus | reverse complement strand
TTATCTCTCTCCTGATCTCTCTCTCTCTCTCTCTCTCTCTCTCTCTCTCTCTCTCTCTCTCTCTCTCTCTCTCTCTCTCTCACGCTGTCTTTCTGATGTGAGGTGTGGAAGCATGTGAGAGATCAGTCCTGGCTGTTTGATGTGCTTTTTTGATAAGATGATTTTATACTGGCTTCTGTACAGGATATTAATGGCTTTCTTCCATAAAGTGCATTAGCCATTTTTGATTTTGTAAAACGCATGTAGCCTGGTTTAGTGGTATCCGTTTTATATATTGAATGCATGGTATTTCTCTGCAAGGCTATTGTCCACGGTGCAAATATGTCTTCTTCCATTGCATCATAACGAATAATGTTATATTTTTTCAGACGTTGTGAACGAGCAAGCAGATGTGTCAGCTTTGCTCGCAGCATTCTGTCTGATGCTTTGTCACATGTCCAGAGTTTTGGTTGTTATGAAGTTATTATAAACTCAAGGTATATTTATGGAACTGACGATAACTACTCATAATAAATTGAGTTTAGACTATGTGTGTGTAGCCTAAAGACTGGATATAATTTCAACAATATGCATCTGGTGCTATAATATTCCTTCTGTGTCTTTATGTATTTATGTTGTATTGGTTATGTCATTGTTACATTTCAATCTTCCAAACCTTGAAGCCATACATTTTTTGTCCACAAGATGGCATTCAAAGCTTCATTAAATGGTTGCAGGTCAGTGTTATTGTGTGCATATACAGTAGTTTAATCTACAGTAGTCTATAGCTGCTTGGAGGTTAAATGCATATTTTATTTGAGGAGCTTTCTGTAATCGGTCATTATAGTCATACTTTACAATGGCGTAAGAATATTAGTGTATTTCTTGAAATGCTGACTGTAATAATTATGGTTGATAATTATAAATTCATGCATTATATTTTAGCTTCCTATATATGTAGTTTTCAGATTGTTTCAACTGTCGAATATAAAGTATTATTGCAACACTTATGCCTACTGGCCAGACGGGGGTGCCAAGAGTTTTATTTTGTCATTTTACAAACGACCCATGTCTTTTGATACGGCAGATGAAGTCTACACATTCGAGGCATATGCTTTTATAAAGCTGGATGGGCGACCAACAGGCGTTTAAAAGTGACATTTATCAAGACAGGTTTGGTCTTACTTGAATTAAATAATGTTAAATTAACGACAGGCATACCTTGTTTCTGAGCACCAGGGAGCTTTGTAGCACCTATATTCCCCACGAGGGCCATTAAACGACCAATGAGTGGTTGTGAATAATGAGCTGTAGTAAATAGATTGCATTTTTACACGCGAAAACAATGTTATAAAAAAGATAAAATGCACATGAAATTATATTTAATATCCATTCTTGTGCGTTTTTACGCACAGTGTCCAAAATGAACGTAAATTAGGAGGTCCATACCGTATCTTGTGGCATAACTATCATCAGTTCTAGCCTAATTCAGAAGTACTTGTCGTTCACAAGTTTTAAACAATTAGCACTTCAATTAAACAGATTACCGATCATTGCGTTCCGTATTGTTTCCAACAAAAGTGCATGGATTGTCCATAAAGCCTAATATGCCATGTTAGAGACGGCAGGAAGGAGAGTTTTGTCAAATTATGCTAATCAGAGCGAATTGGAGGCGTGTTGAATACCAAATACTAACCAGACAGCGTGCCTGCATCGTGGAAAGGCAGTTGCCACGAACGGTGCAACGCTGTACAGGTCACTGGCAGTTTTCCAGGTTGTCTTTCCACCAGACTTGGCTAATGGCGTAATTGGGAATTCCGTTATAGGATACAGTGGCGAGGGTTGGTGCAACAAGTTGGAGGTCCCACTGCAAGCTGTTATCTGTGCTGCCTTGGAAGTGTGGATTGGAGAGCAGTCACTGAGCTGCCGCTGTCATCACAACTCACTGCGAACGTTGCAGCGCAAGCACACGGGCACAGCACAGTGCCACAATTCCGTGACTCCGTGCCAGATTAATTCAGATCGCTTCCAAACGTGAATAGTTAAAAGGTAGTTATGGAAATAGCTGAGACCAGAGGAGCGTCTAGGTGCGGGGATAAAATGGAGAGTGAAGTGTCGCCTCAAAAGCGAAAATATCATTGCCGCTCAACAGTATTGAATATTATCTCGTCTTTATGTTCAGTGGCGTCCATCGCCTTTTGCGTGTTTCTGAGTATCAACACAGCAGATATTAAGAACCGGGTTGTGGATTTGGAAATGGGAAATGTCGAGCACACCTTGATTCGTCCCCGTGGCTACTCCATGGATGAATTTAATTCTCTGATTCAAGAAAGAGTGGATAAGATGTTGTTACAGGTAAAATGCATGTTTTTTTTATCCCAGCACTTGATTTATTTAGCACTTCCCATGTTTATTTAAGCATCCTGCACCACACGTTTGGCTCGTCTCATAACATCCGAGTGCAAATTTATGAACATTTAATTATGTTTTAACATTTCAGCGTTCCTATGAAAATTTTGCGAAGATTCGTACTGCTCGAGAGACATCACCTGAATGCAACTGTCCCCCAGGTAAACTGATGAACAATTTATTACGTTTTGTTTTGCGTCCTGAACATGTTATTTCCTGTGTACAGTATTTTCCGGATTTAAAGTCAGTTAGCGTTAGGTATTGATCAGGCACGATTTATTAATATAATACGTCCAGGTTCTTCATTTAGAGTTGAAAAGGGATATTGTTTTTCCTAAAACTTGTTAACTAAGTGGATCTCTGATGGATGTCGACATTGATTGGCTGATTGCTGAATGGAGAGAGGGGTTGGGGGTGGGGGGCTGATTTATCACAAAGACTGATACTCTGAAGAGATACTTGAAGAGATGCTAAGAAATACACCATTTCCACCAGCAGAGGGCAACATTTATTACCTCAATGTGGATTCGAATTACGATCATTTTCCCTAATAAGAACACATAACCTGCTGCTGCTTGTTACATATACACCTTAGTCTGAAATTCCACATCAGTTAACAGGTTAGGCCTATGCATGTTTATGAGTCTAAGTTTTTCCTGTAGCATGTCAGTCATGTCACATTTCAACATTACCTGCAGTTAAAGCCTTACTTGTCTATTATCAAAGGCCATAAGTGATCACATGACATATGTGATTCAGAAATCACATGTATGTGTATATGACAACACCATCACCTTAATGAGCCTCGTGTGAAATCTGGTTACTGCCATCACATAGAGTGGGGGAAAAAGTATTTGAAGGGAAGCATATTATAGGCTACCAGCTGCAAGACAGCAGACCCCTGCACACATGCACTTATAGGGCATGTGTAAAAACAGCATCTCAGGTGTCAGGGTTACATTGCATAGGCTACTGTTAAAGGTACACTCGGCTTTTGTTTAAAATGTCCCTTCAGCTTCAGATGTCTGGCGCTGATCTCTACCCCATCTCCTACTTTCACATGCTTTTTTGTGGACAGCTGTGTTTAACAACAAACAGCAAGCTGGGGAGGAAATCTGCAGTGTGGGCTGTGTTTTCAACATTGGTGGTGTGTTAGTTATCAAGAAAGTTAATGGCTGATGCACAGAATTGTGCCTACCATGTCTTTATCCCATTTCTGTCACAGAGTGTTTGAATGAGTTACAGCGATGATCCTAGTCTGATTTGAAATCCCTGGATCAATTGAGTGTGGTTCATCTGGTGAGCATGATTTTCTGATTTAATGAGCCAGATTTACTGGAAGTATTAAGCATAAGGAACCTCTCACAATCATGGCACTTTCTACTTTAAATCCCTGTCATATGTGGACTATTTATTTTCAACCACCACATCTCGTTTGGGGCGGAAATAAAACAATGAAAAAAAGTCATGTCAAGTGCAACAATGCTAAACAAAGACAGTTCTGAGATTGATGTTGAAGAGAGGGGGTAAACTGGCAACCCCTTGAATTTGATTAAATCCTGCATTCCCATTCTTCATTGCAGAGTATTGATATAGTTAAATGTTTGCATGTCTCGCTTCTATCCTACTTTCATGATCTGCAGGCGCTCGGATGTGAGCCAAATTCCTGTTTATTCTCTGTGAATGTCTGACTACCCCTACGTCTCCTGAGGAAGGACACCCCTAATGTCTTTTTCACAGTCTTTGGCTTTCTAACTGTCAGGGATGATAGAGCATGTTTGGAGGGAGTACACCCATGGTCGCTGAAGTACAGTATGGTGAATTTCCTTTCCGCAAGTCTAGTCCCTTTTGATAGTGAAATATAATTCATTAAATTGTTTTGTGTGCTATATTTGTGTTACTTTCATGGTGATGTGTCTTTATTTGACAGTGTAAAAATGCCATCGGAGATATTCTAAGCCTTTCCCTCTGGTTTAGCCAATAGGTCCCATTTCCAGGACAATTGGCCATACTTCAGATAGATGTGCACTGCAAATTGGTCCCCTATCCAAGTTGTGCTGACCGTATTGGTATTGGCAGGCAGATTTTCCTTTCTTTTGCCTTTCTCCTGCCTTTTTCATTCCCCTGGGATCTGCATTCCAAGCAGGGCCTGTTGTTTAATGGGGTCTTATTAACATGTGCAGTCAGCAAGAGGTAGTGCCTTACATGTTCCCTGTTTACCCACCCGCCTGCTTTCTTCGCGTTCGCATCTCCTCAGATATCGAGGTCGGTTGGGGAACTCGGATGTTCTTCCGGGCCCCGCTGTATGGTTCTCGGCCACAATGGCCATGTAATTACCGGGCGTTAGATAAACTTAAGCAGAATTCCATCTAGCCTGGTGCCGCCAGCTGCTTCTGGTTAACCAGCAAGCCAGTGAAGGCTGCCCTTGGTACAGGCAAGTTAGGCCAGAGACCGCTATGGAGCTTGGGTACCCAGCAGGAGTCCTTCCTGGTCGGGAGTCCATGGAGACGTGGGTTTGGTGTTTGTGCGTGTGCGTGTCCCAGAATGGAATGGGAAGCATGCATTCAGATTGTTAGCTGTTTTCCTTGTTGGACATTGTTTTAATAATGCGTCCTCGCCGTACCTTTTTGATACAGCAATTTTCAGATGTGTGTGCAGGGGGGGGGGATTGGGGTCTTGAGAAGGAATGCCAACTAAGTGCATTGCAAATGACTGCAGGGGCTTGAAAGAGTGGCACACTTCCTCTCCATTCTCAGGGGGTGGGGGTGCCAAGCAGCGAGAGTGTTTTGGTGTTTTCTCGATGAGCAGTCTTCATGCTGCATGCTGCCCTGTTCTGAACTACCTCCGGCTGCCGGAGAACAAAGGGGAGAGGGGAAAGGGGGACGTACAGATGAAGGGAGGCAGGAATGCGTGTGTCTGTTTGCTTGAGCAGCTTTTGGCAGCGATCCTGGAACATCAATCTGTCTGGAATGGGGCAAGAGATTGGAGATCTGGTGCTGGCTATTTCTACGGTTACCGCAGGGTTTCCGCGGCCACAACAGCGCACCCCACAATTCAATTAAAGAATTGCCCCCCCAGCCCCCCCCCAACTCTATTGTTCACCATGCAGTTGCCCCATCAAAACGACGTTAAGTCTTGTTACTGTTAGGAAATGTTTTTTCAAGGGTTCGTTTTAGGTTGTGCGGCATAACTGAATAAGCTCGGATAATGCAATTTGAATTATTAAAGGTGGGGGTGAGTTATTCTAAATGGCTTTAAACTTGGAATTGGCTCGGCAGGCTTGTCTTAGTAAATGAATGTCAACGTTGTGTTTTTTTTGTTTCCAGCTGAGTAGTTTTCCAGCAGGACATGCTGCATTCATACTACTGTATATGCCTACAGTACTTGCGTGTGATGGAAGTAAAGGCTGAGGGCTGGAAAGTGGTTATGGGTGACATTCACTTTGTTGCACTTGTGTCTGGACCCGTCTGGACCCTGGATAGAAGATTTACAATATTGACATTATTTTGTTCAGTTTCATGCTTGGAAGAATTTGTATTCAAATGGAATGGTCATAAAGCTTTTAATGAATGCAGTTAACAGAATCATTTTACAATGATTGGAGGCTCATTTGAATTGCTGGTTGTGCTCAGACATTATGCATATGTCCCTTCGAACTGGATCCAAGGAGTTAGGGAACCGATTTCTAATGACACAATATCCAGTTACGTTGCCAAAGACCCTTGTGTGAAGCTCACCTCCCCCACCTATCTTAGTGTTCTTTCTCTATGGATACAGTGTTGTGTTTGTATGACGCCCTCTGGCATGGGTGGTAGGCAGGCCATTCACAAAAGAAGCCTCACTACATCCACGGGCTGAGTGATAGAAAGTTCCAGTCACCCCTCAACCAAAGTCTCTCTGTTGTAGTGACCTAAGACCACCCCTTCACCCCACACATCCCACGTACTCATGG
Source organism: Aphredoderus sayanus (assembly GCA_027564795.1). Taxonomy (NCBI): domain Eukaryota; kingdom Metazoa; phylum Chordata; class Actinopteri; order Percopsiformes; family Aphredoderidae; genus Aphredoderus; species Aphredoderus sayanus. The sequence goes on along the minus strand of JAODUG010046185.1, from coordinate 9,921 downwards.
CTGACCCCCCACGGTTCAAAGAGAGTCTGACAGGATGAGGGAAGATTAAAATACGACACCGTGCCAGAACAGAAGGCCCACTATCTCATAATGTTAGAGATGCATATGAATCTGTCTCTATGATGTATTAGTGGATCTATCAGGGAAGTTGTCAGGATGTCATTTTCTCCATTCCCACAGAACTTCTATATTTCTTTGTTTAATGTTTCTCTTCAGCTTTGCTAGTTGACTTGGAGGCAACATAGTAGATGTTAGGCATCTATGTTTTCATCAAGCTGTCGTTGGCATGGCTCTTGCAACATGCCATTCATGCATTATGCAGGCAAATGATATACTGTATGGTTCACTCCCCCCCACTCTCCGCGGGGGAAAACAACATCTTTTATTCCGATCGTTAAGGGTGCAAGGATGAACTTCCCGTGTCTGTCATCAATTTCCCAATCGCAAGCGAGCGTGATGATGCCAGCGTGGTGCTCGCATCACGGAACACTCCGGTTCAAGGAAAGCGGAACGAGGCATTCCCGAGGCATTTCCCACATATAGGTTCTTCTATTTGGCGCTCCCGCCCAAACCCTCCCCACAGCACGTGGCTTTTGCACCCATGGAGGGTGGTGGTGTTGGGGTGCGTGTGTGTGTGTGTGTGTGTGTAGGGGGGTCCCACATGCTGCTGATCTGCCCTCTGTCACTCTAATAAGAACAGGCACTACAAATAAAATGGGCGGGCAGGCAGAAAAACATTGGTGCTTGCAGGAGGCTATAATTTCGCCAACGTGTGTCTGACATGCAAACTGTCCTGCCAGTCTGGAGTATGCCCATAATTACTATGCATAATACTCACATCATGTATATAATACTGTGCATGCTGTGTCTCTTTATTTTCACGTTGTCATGTGCTTTATATTTTTACAAGTATTTAGGACCATCATATAAAGGCTTCATGACTTTTTTATATGGTATAATGTTATTTAAAGCTCCATTCTGGAAATGTTTCATATAAATAAATGTTCGGGAGCCAACATATATTTCTCTTATGTGTTGAGTTATGGCTTCAGAGCTGCTTCTGTTTGATACTGTGCACCAGTTCCAAATGTACTAGATGCAACACAAAATCTTCACTAGCTGTGATATTTAGCAGTAAGGGGTGGATTAAAGGAAGTTGGATAGGAAGTTCGATCTAAGCTGGACATTTTCCAATTAGCCCATCTTGGATACCTAGAGTTACCTGATGTTAAACTATAAACTAAAAGTGTATAGTTGCGTTATGATAAATAGTTGCTCTCATGAAGACAAGGTGATGCCAAAGTATAGCAGTAATACGTGCAAAATACTGTAAGTCATACAAAACACTACTGCATAGTTGCATACAGTATACATTTTTCAGCAGATGGAAATTATTCACACTTGATTAAAATGCTTTGTCTCTCCGTTCACATAATGACCCGAGCCAAAAATACATCCACGTCTGACGAGGCAATGTAAACACTGCTCTGGCAGTAATCCTTTTTAGCGGGCTGACATTTCAGAGTGTTCCTTTTTAAAAATGTTCTGCCCATTCCGACTCCACAAAAACAAGCAAGCAATCCCTCAAACTGTCCAGAGACACAACGGGGAGGGGGTTCCGAGCGACTGTTTGAAAGAGAGAAAGTGAAAGGAAACAAATGAGGTTTGCCTAGTTGCCCGCCAAAAAGATGTACACTCTCAAAATCACCCGCGGTATCATTGATAGACCAGCCTCAAAGCAAATAGTTGGATCAGGGTATTGGCCTTTCCTGTCCATCAGGCCACACACCATTAGACTAGTGTTTTTCTCAGTCAAAGGAACTGCCCCACTGAAAACAATTCCACCGCTCCACCATATGTTTCCATTTGATGTACAGGACCATCTTATACTGTAGATAGCAAAGATTATATTTGGTAGCCTGTTTTTAGTGCCAAGCCCCCCTCACTTCCCCCTCGCACAACTCCAGCAGCCACCTCGGCCTCCTTGAAGCTACGCTAAATGTGACATGAAATATGACTCGCACCCAGATACGCCGTACGGGTCGCACTGTGGAACTGGGGGCGGGATAAACACCCAAGCCACGTGCATGCTACAGTACATGCAGCCTTGTGTGGGCATAGAAATGCACCGTCATCGCAGATGTGTGCATTCAAGCGCGGCACGTCTATTTCCTAGTTCAGTGACTGTAACTCGACCAGTTTATTGACGAAGACGTGTCTTTGAAGCCATTTTGCATCCCAGTAATTCTTTTATGTCCTAGATTGGGAAAAGGAATGAAGCCATTTCTATTCATTTTTCCATTCAAGCTAGTTTCACAAAATTATTTACACCTCTGTAATGGCATTTTGTATTATTGGCATACATTCATGTATGTGTATTGCACTTTGTATTAATTCACTTTAATTTAATTTCTTTAAATTGTCTTAATAATGCAATTGACTAACTAATACAGTGCCCAATAGTATTCACTGTACACGGTAGCTGCAATATTTCAGGTATCTGTGGATGCTTGTACCCATGGTTCCTAGCAGCAAATATGAGTGTAGTGGCCTTTATGAGCTGTCGTAGCGTGAGCAGGGCTTTCAGGGGCCCCTTCTGGCTGTATCTGATGAGCAGCAGCGTAGAAACAGCTGTGTAAGCCACAGTTAAGGCCTGGAGAGACCCAGTGGCAAGAGAGGCCAACATTTTGCACTTAAATAGGACAGTCATTCGATATAGGGCTGAGGAGGCTAGACGTCTGTTTAAATTGAAAATTATTGACGGCTTGATGAAGGGCGTTGACACTCCATACTGTATGTCTGCCTGAAAAATAGGTTTGTTTAATTTGCAGGCTGAATTGGATACTGGCTCTGAATGTGTTTGTGTGTACTTTTATTGCAACAGTACACTTCAGACATGGATCCTGGAGATATGGACTGTGGTATTGACATAGAGTAACTTCTCCTAAGGTTACCGATTGGGGGTTCGAAAATGTGTTTGTGTGCATTTGTTGTGCATGCACACATCAGGCTACTGATGAAGGGAGATGATTAGATGTCTGAAATATTTTGAAGAGTAACAGCGGCGCATTCTCATTGGGATTCATACTGTTTACACTTTGAGATTCATGACTTGTTTGTATGCGTTTGTCCAGTGTTTGTTAGATTTTAATGAACGAGGCTCGCTGCCTGCAAACATTATGAGACTGTACATTTTAATGGCTTGTGTATATTTTTCAGTTTTTTTTCCACACTCTTCTTGCAAACATTAAACAGAATGCTAACGTATGTTTTAAAACAACCTTCCGATATTGCAATAACACACAATCTTCTGTAATCTTAGCTGTCCAAGCTTTACATCTTTTTAAAAGACTAAAATGTGCGGATCATGCAGATGTTTAACTCTCAAGCAAACAGAGAGACTTTAACTCTCAAGCAAACATCAGTCAAAACCAAGTGCAATTGTATTAACATTTTAAAATTGTTTTGTCTTAAAGCCTAAAAGGGAGATTTTAATGGCTCCAATATGTACTGTACGTCGGCATCTAGAATAAAGACTTCAAGTGCATTTATACAACACTATTCCAACATACTGGCTGCTCAGTGCTGTACACTAATTGCCTCACATTCACAAGTCTATGGTGGTGTCAGCCACGCAAGGCTCCATCCAACCACTTGGAGCGAGACTTGACCAGCAGGCAACGGGATTTGAACTTAGAATTTGTGAACACCTTTTGCCCTGCTGTACCCGCTGTGCCACTTCCGCCCATATACGTTGTGCAAATTAGGAGTGTGGGCCTTGTTGATAACACTTAAATAGCGAGGTCAAGTATCTACTTGCCTCTTCATTATTGCTACTTGTGCTGCTGATAAAGCCGACAGCAGTTGGAAGTTGGAAGCAGCTTTAATCAGAGAGGCAGAATGCCTCATGACCCTCATTCAGAAACAATGGCACACGAGCTATTTCGATCCAGATTAATCGGTCACCTCTCATGAGCGAAACTGACATGTAGCGTGACCCCAATTTCAAAAGGATTTGACTTCTTGTTGCAGCCGCTGGTTGAGTGTGCTTTCTCGAGAAGGCACCAGCTATACTCTCTCTATTACAAAGAATACCGAGGCGAACGTTTGTACACGGTAGCTCTGCGTTATCTGGACAAGCGGCTAATAGCGGCTAATTAAAATCACAGCTCCCGCCACAGGCATTGTAGAGTCACATTGTAGAGGACAAGCCCACATGCCTGTCAGCATAACCATCTGTTAAACTTGTAGTAACTACTACTACTACTACTCCTGAATATGTGTTATCAATCAAACATAATAGCATCCTTCATGGTTATTTTTCTACTGGAAAGGTACATCTGTGTAAGGATATGGCACAAGGCTGACAAATGCTTCGACTGCATTACTCAAGAGTGCAACTGCTTTGACTTATGCCTCTGTGTTCCAAAACTGGCGATTATGTTACCAAAAGCCCCTCAAGGTATCTGACTGTAGTCTAAACAGAGAGAATAGAATGTAGCAAGTAGAATACGGAAGTGATCATAATTTTGCAGCACCCAAAATTATGAACACTTCCGTATTCTACTTTTGGAAGTGTAAGAGGGGAAACTTTGTTTGAGGACATGCATTTATGAGACCGGAACTGTTCCACTTTTGCTCCCACACATATGCATTACATTGCACTTTGTTGGGTTAAGACCAAATATTTAGAATACTATGTCGATGAAGAAACAAAAGTTGTACCATCGGTAATGGAATCACCAGACTATTAACACTGGTGTATCCTAAGGGTGTTGGGATTATCAGATGGAAAAATGATAATACAAATGTGATGTCTGTGGATGAAACCAGCCTCCACCACTGCCTGCTGATAGCAGTGGTGGTTGGGGGCATGACTGGCCTTGCCTTCGCAAGACAAACGGGCCACACTTATAGCCACACTGTGTGTGTGTGTGTGTGTTGGGGAAGGGGGGGGTGGGAGTCAAGGTTATCTGTGGAACTGACAGGGGAAATGATTCCCTAGTAATCTCTTTCTCTTAGCAGATATGCAGTGTCAGTGTGACTGATCTGAGGCACATAAAGGAGCAGATATCTTTTTGGAAGAGTGGTGCATGGCAAAACAGAAGCAGGGGCATTCTAGAATATGACCTTGAAAACAAAGTAGTTTACCAGCAGTCTGTTTGGTCTTTGTATATGTAGGGCGGGACAGAACTGTTTGATTGTATCCAAGGGACAGTTTATATTGCCTTAAGTATACACGTTTTATAACTTTACTTAAGTTATAAAATATGCATTGCATTTGATTCATTACAATTGCAGTGGACCACACATGTCTCATCCAAGTGCTACTAGTATACAGTAGTATTTTTTTATTTGAATCAATGTCCACTGGTGATGAATGAAAACCTCCCGCACGCTTTTGGGTATGCAGACCAATCCCTAGCGTGTTCTTATACATAGTTCTTTGGTGCTAACACACTGTTGTTTTTACAGTATGTGTAATTTTCTGGCTCTCTTTCCAGTGCACTTGGAATCATTTTAATTAGTTACAGGTCAGTTAGGGGGGAGTTGGCTCTCCACATGTCAGACCCTGACAAGATGAGGGTGTAAGTCTTGTCTCCGCTGAGGAACTCGGGGGGGATAACAAATCCTAACTCGATGAAACTTGAGAGCAGAGCCAAAGAAACATTAGTCTGCTTTGAGTTGAGTAGGCTTGAGGCACTTTTGCTAATATATTTTGCGCCCATTAATCTATATATAGTCATTTGTATGTAGATTTAGTTACCATTTCAGGGAAAGCTGTTGAGTTAAAGGTGAAATATTTTACTTAACAGGAAATAATATGAATGCAAGATAAGATGAAAAACTATCAGAAAAGAGTATTATCTAGATCTTACACTTTCATAGAGTTTAAATTTAATGGGGTGTGAAAGAAATAGGAGGTATTTCTATTTAACATTATTGCCTGCTCAGCAAATTCACCTGACTGATGTCATTGCTATTATTTTCTGAGTGAATTCCACCCTCTGTCTTCAATAATGTATTTTAATGGTTAAATATTTCAGTTTAAAACAAACAATTTGAACAATTCTGTATGCTCTTTATACACAAAATACCTTTAGTTGTGAAGTAAAAATTGTGTTGTGTGCTATCAGTTCGGCAACATTCAGCAGCACATCATACAATGCACAAGGACCTCAGAAATCCACAGCGATAAGCTCTTTGCAATGCATAATATGTGATTGTGGCCCCCTACCATATGCTGTATTATCATGGGGACATACAAGTCCCAACATACAGTAGTGGCACTGCCTAAAGTGGGGCAGAGTTCTGACAAGAGTTCAGGGACTGTAAAGCTTTTGGTTCAGACTAAAGCGTTTCCAGAGGTTGTTTAGAGTAGCATGGTTTAGTCAATATTCTTGGCACAATAACAATTTCTTTGTCGGAGTAGCAGGCTTGCTAGAGCATCTTTAGAAACAACATATAGTCTAATCTAGTCATGTCTTTCTGTGGACATACATCTGTCCTCTAGCCTGTCAGATTAGTGCATGCTGGCCAAAGGCAACAAGAGAAGTGATGACTAAGAAGCCATTATCACCCCACAGGAGCAACGTGTGAAAGAAGTGTGTGTTGACATAAGAGTATATTATTGTGACGGTAATAATTCCACGGCTGTAATTTTGGTTTAGACAAAATATCAAGATGTTGTATTTTGAGAAATGTGTAGTAAATATTGAGAGTTTAAGGGCTAGTCTTGTTTATTTGGATTTTACGTGGCTCTTTTTAAAGGGGCCAAAAAGGAAGTGCAGCTCGTAAAAGAACCCACCGGCACAAAAGCCAGGGAGCATCGTCTAGGTGCCAGTGCCTCTCACTTGATGTCAAAATGGGGTCATTTTCTCCGCTGCTAGCATCCCAAACGTGTTTAATTGCCATGTGCTAAAGAATTTCCGATGTTCACACTACCCAGTCAAGTCTGGTGCAGTCCAATAATTGTCCACTTAACTCCCCTCATTGTGCTCCTGTATGCTCTGTAGCTGCCAAGAAGGATTTTCACTCTCTTTTTTGCACTTTTAAAATGAGAACCCCGTCCCCTGTGATGGCACACAGCGAGCCAGAGCGAAATGTTTTTGTAACCACTTGTAACAAGGGGTTATCTTTTGAAAAAATGTCTGTGCTCCCCCTTTCTCTGCCAGCATATGAAAAGGCAGACTTTAAGCAGTTTTATTTTAAACCACCAGCAACACTGCCCCTGCACAAGCCATTTTGTATCATGTAATACTTGACAGACATTTATCCTTTATTCAACAAGGCCCTGGTCTGCTCTCAGAGATACCCCCTCTGCATGTTATGGCTATTTACTAGCTTTGTCAACAAGATGACACAATAAAGTGGCCAAAATACACTAACCACAAATAGGGTATGAGGACTTTTGGTGAAACATTGCACATTGTGTTTCAAATACATCTGCCTGTGTGTGCAGCGCTGATAGGGATTCCCCGCCAAAAAGCTCGGGTTGTTGAATTTCACTTCAGACGGCTCATAGCAGACAGATCTATTTGCTAGGGTTTCTTTCTTGACATTTTGAGAGGAAAATAATAGTGAGGCGCAAACAAAGGGGGCTCTAAGCTTGCACCATTTACAAAAAATAAATAAAAAATAAGGTTGAAATGGGAGTTCTGTGATGATTTTAAGACGATTCATTATATGAATATCTAGGCAGCCCACATTAAATAAAACAAAGTCAAAATAGCAGGCCCTGTTAACGTTCACTGTGCCCTGTATGTCTACAAAGGCTTTGGTGACCACATAGGACTCACAGCTCTCTCGTGTAAAGAACTATCAGAAGCGTTTTGAATAAGCAGTACTCCTTTTGTTGGGGAGGATTTTTCCATCCATTGACCGTGATGGCATCCCAGAGCAACTTTTATCGATCATCACAGACTCCGTGATGACATATGGTCGTCGTGGTTATCTGGAGCCCCTCCAGCCCCCCGCCACATCCAGAGAACCCAGATGAAACTCTAAACCTGCCCAATATTGATGTCTTATAATATCAAATTTGTCAGCTGGGCTTGGAAGCCGGTCATCTGGCTGTTTGTGTTGTTATGGTTACAGTTTGATAAGTGTGTGTTTATGTGTGTGCGTGTGTGTGTGTGTGTGTGTGTGTGTGTGTGTTATATGCACATTGCAAGTCAACCACATGTTGGGACACATTGTTGGCATGCATGGCTTCTTGTTTTGTTTACCAAGAAATCGTCACCTATCGAGTGCCAAAGATCGAAATGAAACGGAAAAGTGCATGTGTGTGTATGTATGCGTGTGTGCTAGTCAGTGCCTCTTGGCCTGATGCACAGCCCTTCCCAACCCGGTGCCGGTGTAAACAAGGCTGTCCTGACCCCAGCAGGTGCCAGGTATGATGGGAAGCTCTGAGTGGAACCGTCCTGGATAAAGTCAATATTTGCCGCTCCTATCAAAGCCCAGCCCTCTCCAGAAAGTACAAAACTCCCGTGGCTTTGCTTTGATTCGTTTGTATGTGCAGAGCAGTCTCAAGGTTCTCGTCGCAGTCTGTCTCATGTGATCGGCCAGGCCTTCTCCCGTCTGCCCACTGAGACCCCTCTCTCTCACGGGGCGGGAGAATATCGTTTGAAGTCGAACTACCCGATGACCTGTGAACTGTATGGTACAGTATAAAAATAGTCTAGATGTCTAAACACTGAATAGTCATGAAAGGAATATACCATTACATCTAAAACACTACAGTTGAATTAGGAAATCTAGCAGCAGCCCCCTAATTCCTTAAGAAAACAGGCCCTTAGGCACCAATATGAAATCAGGCGTGCTGTGAGCTGACCGCCATGAGTCAGAGACCAGAGCGGCTCTGGTTAACGGCAGGCGAGACGCTGCAAAGTCCAGTTTCAGTTGCCGCTATTACACCTCGAGCATTTGCACTGCTCGGTTTTCACACACCTTTCACGCGGGCCGGGCCAATCCGCTAAGCGGTGCCACATTAGCGGGACCCGGGTCGCAAAGACGTCCACTTCACCAGCCCTGCTTGTGAGCATTGTTTAAGGGTCCCCTTTTTTAGTTTTATAGTCCTCTCTCCTTCCTCCCTTCCTCTCACTCTGCCATCTTCCGGGGGGGCCTGTCAGGAAGTCGGCAGGCTTCAATAAAGGAGCGGGTCGCGCCGCTCCTGTTATTGAACACAGCAGAGGCCCTGTTCAGGAGAGTGGACACTTGGAAAATAATGCCAGAGCCAGACTGGGCCCGGGGGCAAGCTCTGCTGGCTCCCGGGCCTCCCGCTGCGCTGCACGGAGGCATTTTCTCTTGTGCCGCTGTAGAGAGCTGTAGTTACTTTTTCATCGGCTTATAATGAGACCTGATCAGGTAGCGGCTATCGTGGTCTCCATGGCTACCGCTGGCATGCAGGCTCAGTAATGGTCCAAGAAAGATTACCGTCATTGAGTTAACCTTCATCATATGGCCTTTATTTATTCTACACCCACACTGGCAGAGAACTGAAAGGGAAATAGGACCATTTGAAACTTAATTATACAGCATTTAGTATGTAATGCGGAATGTTCTGGTGCTATATGGTTTAGCAAACACCCAATAATAGTATATTATTTAAAAAATGCACGTTGCTGTCAGTGAGTCATTAAGGAAATACTAAAGACCCCCTAAGGAGCACAATAAAAAACATTAATTATTTAATGACGGATTAACGCCACATATGTCTGTATCTGGGCAGAAGCCAAACTGGTGGATTAACACTTTTTTTCCATTTAAAAAACAAGGTGAGAAAAGATGATAATGTAATTGTACAGTACAAAGTATAGTTGCTTTAACTGTCATGATGTCCTCCGGGTCAGAATGACCCAAATCACTAGCTCTTTGTGGCAGATAGAAGACGCTAAACCTAATTCTACAGCTTACACAGAC
>JAODUG010046164.1:0-16262 GCA_027564795.1 Aphredoderus sayanus | reverse complement strand
CCTACAGTAATATATATATATATATATTTATATATATGCCACACTAAGAACTGTTCTTTTCTCTTCAATCAGAATATATTACCTACAGTAATATATATATATATATTTATATATTAGATACTGTATATATCTGTATATATTACTGTTAAGTAATATATTCTGATCGAAGAGAAGAGGAAAAACAACATCTGAAGCAATGCTACAGCCTTGCACTGGGGCATGGTGTGTAATGTGTTTGCTTAACTCAACATAAAGTGGAAGTCGAAAGCAATGTCAGGGTTAAAACTAAATAGAAAGAATTTGAGAGATAAATAAGGAAACTTGCCGGCAGGAATATGTAAAATGTCCATGAGTGGGTTGATGCTTTCAGAAGAGAGACCTACAGCTCTTGATATGTATGAGTGTGTGTAGGTGTGTGTGCGTGTATGAGAGTTAGTGAGTGCGTGTGTGTGTGTGAGAGTGGTGTGTGTGTGAGTGCTTGAGCATACACGCACACGCAAGTTAAATTGAGCGGCAGACCAGTAGCCAAAATGGCACATACTGTGTGTGTGTGTGTGTGTGTATGTGTGTGTGTGTGTATATGTGTGTGTGGTAGTGTGTGTGTGTGTGTGTGTATGTGTGTGTGGTAGTGTGCGTGTGTATGTGTGTGTGGTAGTGTGCGTGTGTATGTGTGTGTTGGATTATGATTGTGCTGTGACAAGAGAGATGAGTAATACAGGTCACATGGGTTTTACAACCAGAGGATTAGGAGTGACTGGGCACAGCCTGAACCCAAAAGCACAGGTCTGGCCTGGCTAATGGCAGATAGACAGGCCAGTACAGGACAGTAGGCAGGACAAAACATGGCAGCACATCAAATCATCTTCTGGGAACTGGATGGAAATTAACTGGACGCCCCTGATGACCAAATGTATAGAGTGTGTGGCGGGGGGGATATCTGCCTTCATGTCTACCAACTGTCACTTTCACTCCCACTTTCTCTTTCCCTACCCCCCTCTCTCTCTCACCCAGCTCTCCCTATCTCTGTTCCAGCCTCTGGCTCTCCCATGCTGTGGGCCCAGAGTGATTTAGCAGGAATCAGCTCAGCCTAAGAAGGTTACACGAAGCATAATCTGTGTGACATTTACATATATGTGTGTCTTCGCAAATCCCATAATGATGCATTTATTAATGCTGAATTAAACCGAATGTGTGACACACCAGATTGGTTTCTGGCTCTCCAAGCAACATCTGCTGTCGTAGTACCCTTTACAGGCCAACTGAAAGCTGCTGAATGTCACATTAAGGTGCATTGCGTTGGTAAGGAGCATTATTTCTTCAAACTCACACCTTGCTGTGCCAGCAGTGCACATCTTATGTGTGTGTAAGATGTAGAATTAGGATTGGCACCATCTATCTGCCACAAAAAGCTAGTGTGTTGGGTCAAAGTGACCCGAAGGACATCATGAAAGTTAAGCCTCAACCGTCATCACCTACAGTACCCTGCTTCCTTACCCTGTCTATTAAGGTACTGTTTTTTAACCCTCATGATGCCCTTTTTGAACCACCTGGCGGCGCCATCTGATTTTGTATGATTTTGTGTGTTTTTTAATTGTCATTTCTGTGTATTTATTTCTTTATTCATTATTTCTTTATGTATTTGTGTTGTTTTATGTGCCTTTCAACCCTCCTGTTGTCCTCGGGTTTCAAACTCACCCTTCTGTTGTCCTTAATTGTGCCAGCAGTGCACATCATATGTCTGTGTAAGCTGTAGAATTAGGTTTAGCGCCCTCTATCTGCCACAAAGAGCTAGTGTGTTAGGTCAGGTTGACCCAGAGGACACCATGAGGGTTAATGGGCGTCTAAAGTCATCCTTACCTAATGGTGATGATTTGGCCGAAGTCAAGCTCATAGTTGTTCACTTGAGCGATGAAGATGGCCGCCACTGCCTCATAGAGGGCTGTACCATCCATGTTGATGGTGGCCCCCACAGGCAGCACAAAACGGATTATGCGGCGGTCAATGTGGTTGTTCTCCAGGAGGCACTTGAAGGTGATAGGCAGAGTGGCGGAGCTACGGCAGGGACAGACAGTGTAGGTTATCTTTTCTCTCTCTTCTCTGTTACGTTTTGAGCATCATTAAAAGTGCATTCCTTGACGCCCTGCTGTGCCTACAAGTGCCCACCAGTGGGCGCTGGCCTTTACACTGTCCATGGTTTTTGCTGGTCTTACAGCGACACAAAAATAAATGTTCCAAATTGAACTGAGGAGCAAATTTCCAAAACGAGAACATCTTGTTTTAGCTTTCTAGCCTTCTGTTCATTGTCTGTCGATGGCTGAAAACTGATCACGTGCAACAGCGAGACATAGTGAGTTTTCATTTGCAGATTATAAAGGCATAAAAATGGCACCCATAACTTAAAATGTACAAAATATGAACCGGAAATCTGCTCCTCAATTCTTCTGGTGTGCAAAGGCCTCTGTCCTCCACATACAATAAGCCATTAACATGTGAAGGCTGACCTTGAGGAGGTTGCCAAGGAGATGAGCAGGGCCTGCAGGATGCCCCTGATGTAGACGATGGGGCTCTTCTTGGTTATGAAGAAGTACATGGCGGGCAGTATGAAGAGCCCATGTAGCACCAGGCCCATCACCACCGTGATGGCGTAGAAACCCAGCTTCTTCCCCATGGCGGACGGATCGTCCATCTCCAAGATCTTCCCCGCCACCAGGAACACAATCCCAAAGGGGAAGTACCTGGAAGGGCACGGGAATGGAGGAGTAGGAGGGTCAGCAACTGGTCCAACTACAGCCAGGGTCTGGCTAAGCGGCAGCCATATTTTTAACGCCTTCGGGCAATTATTTCAGGCTAACAAGAATACTTTTCTATCTAAATGAATGGGGAGAGAGGCATTGCTGCACTTTCAATGGTCACCAGGACATAACTGCACAGAAATACCAGTCAAATGTGATTTAAATTTAAAAATAAAATGTAAAAAGGCTTACAATGTTGTAATGTAAATAGCTTTTTCCCACAGGTTATTCTTCAACTACGCATGTGAAACCGTGTCAGTGCAACGACACAATAGTCTTAATAAACCCGGTTTTATAAAGCAGATGCAATTGGCTCTTTGGGAGGAGGGAAGGGAACTGCCATATTTGCCTTTATGGACTTCCCATAGAATAATTTTCAAGTGGTCTGTCTCTTATAATGTCTCTGGTACTTATCCAAGAGTGTTCTTTAAGTGGTCATTCTCGTCAATATAATGTCTGTGCTATGGTTAGTTCTGTTAACGATTTCCAGGAACAATTACATTATTCCAGTAGGCAACACAGCACTTACCAGATGACGATGGCAACGATCTTCAGAACAGCCTCATTCAAGCTCTGACAGAAGTTCACCAAGGCGCTGCCATTGGGGCCCATTCTGCCAAGCATAATTCCTGAACAAGAGACATTGGAGAAATGTCACTTTAGTACTCAGTGGAGCACATGATCACTTAATGTGTATCGGGAAGAAGACATCAAATGTGCTGAGCATAATGTGTGAGAACCATAGAGTTCTAGGGTGAGAACAGGCCTAATTTATTAAAAAATTAATATTAGATTTGTATGCATAAAAAAACCTTGCTTACACAGGTTGTAAGAACTTTGCTAAGGCCATACCCATATAACCAATAGGATCACTTAACGCTCCTGCTGCCCTGTGGGTCAAAATGACCCGGTGCACTTCTTCTCCGTGGGGATCCGGTAGATACAGATATTAGTTTGTCAGTGATTCATCCGTGGACTCACTCCCCCCCCCCCATCTTACCCATTGTGGCAGAGAAAATGACGATCCCCAGCACGTTCATGCCGTCGCTGGTGCCGGGCGACGTGCGCATGATGAGGTCGGGCGGGGGCGTGAGGTCCAGCGAGAAGCTCTGCACGTCCGTGCTGTTGTCGTCCTGGATGCCGTAGATGAAGAGCCTGCGCGTGGTGGTCTGGTCCAGCAGCTGTGCCACCGTGGGCTTGGGCCGCGCCACGGGGACACTCTGGGTGCGGTACTGCAGGGCACAGGCAGGGGGCGGGGTCAGGTCACAGACTGTGTAGATAAATGGACAAACCCTCCGTGAACGCCATCGGTTTCCTCAAGAACGGGTTTGAAGCTTTGGGGCGGCAGTGGGTAGAACAGGTGATCGAGGAGTCGCCGGTTTGAACCCCGCTAACTCCTCACCAAGTGTGGAGGTGTCCCTGAGCAAGACACCTAGCCCTGACCGCTCCCGGTGGTCAGATGGCACCTGGCATGGCAGACATCGCCATCGGTGCATTCATGTGTTTGAATGGGTGAATGAATGGGTGATTGAAAAAGCGCTATATAAATGCCATACTGTAAGTGTCCATTTGAAGAGCACATTGAGCTGGACTCACCATCTTTGCAGTACTTGGCTTTGCGTGTAACTTCCTCCTATCCTTTACTGTATAATGGGATATATACATGGCTAATATATATTTTTAATTATTAGTTTAACAAAAAAACTCAACCCCAGTACAGTTGAACGGGGAAACTATCTGTAGAGACCAAAAACCTTTTTTGAACCAAGCTGTAAACGTATATTTTTGCTGTAAATGTAGACATTTGAACATGGGAGTTTATGGAGATTGATTCTGTTTTGCAGCCAGACTCAAGTAGCCATTCGAGGAACTATATTATGGCACTTCCGTGTGGTATTCATTTCTCAGGACCGGAGGTTCCTGCTTTGTTCAAATTGCCAAAGACAAAAGGTGAGCGTTTCTCAGTTTTTATTTTAGGTCAATGAGAACGCACACGGAGGTCGTTCTGGGAGAACAAACGTGGCCGCTGGCTGGACTATGAGCTACAGTTAAAGTCTAACAATTTGGAATGGTTACACAAAGTGTTACATTTTACAAGTTAAAAGAAAACGCAAATGTCTGAGTTTGCTGAATTTGAACGCACCTATGGGATCTCAACTCTCCATGGGGGTGTGGGATTTGTGATTATCTTTTTACGTTTTAGTGGTGCTACTATGTCCAGGGTTGACCTAAGTTTACTGTTAAAGCGATCTACAATAAAATCACAGGAGGGAATATCACAAAAAAGATTCATAAAATGAGTTGTTACTTCAGAAGTAAGATGACGTTTCCTCACAGTTCGATCTTGAATATCTTGTTGAATAAAATAATTTACAGTAAAAAAGACACATGAGTGATCGGACAGGCCTACATCCACAACAGAGGAAACATGGGCAAACAAGCCATAAGTTATTATTAGGTCCAGGGTGTGGCCTCTGTTGTGCGTAGGTTCTGTAACATGCTGGATAAAATTCATACAGATCAACAAATGTAAAATTTCTACAGCATAAAAGTCAGAGGCATTGTCAATATGCAATTTAAAATCACCTAAAATAAGAACTTTGTTCAAATTTGTGTGGCTGATGGAAAGTAAATCTGAAAAATCTGAGATAAAAGAAGGACATACACAGTATTGGAGGGCTGCTAAAACTAAGTGTTTGATATTCAAAACATGTGCATTCACCAAAAGCAGTATCCTTAAAAACAAATGAGTTTGACAAGATGGTTGCTGTGCCCCCACCCTTCTTGTGTTTCCTGCTGGAGTATGTAAAATTAGAGTTTGGGAGTGAGGTCTCAATATGTGTAGCTGGACCATCTGTGTTAAGCCATGTCTCAGTTAAAAACACAAAGTTAATATTATCATCTAAAATCAAATCATTAACAAGAAAAGTCTTGTTTAAAAGTGATCTGACATTTAAAAGTGCCATGCTTAGAGTCACTGGGGGAGCATATGGTGGTTTGTGTGTGTATAGGGATGTGAGGTTATAATAGTTGGTACCATGATGTCGTTTTAAAGTACTTCCTGTTTGTGATGATGACAGGTATAATAGAAAAGCTGGGGGTGTCATTATTGCTGGGAGATCTAGTGTTGCAGTGACTAATGCAGGGAAAGTTGGTTGTGCAGTGATGAGTAGTGGATAGTGTACCTGCCAGTCAATCATGTGATGATGTGGATGATGATGAGTCCATGTGGTCAGGTTCATGCTGACTGTGTATGTGGAGCAGGACGGTGTGGCTGATATTAGAGGAGAGCAGCTTTGATCCTTTGGCATTCAGATGAATGCCATCAGGTTTAAAAGAGTCATGGCGCTCCCATAAAAGATTAAAACTGTCAATAAAAATTCCTGCTGACATTGGAGAGCCATGTGTTGAGACTCAGGAGCCTGGAAAAGCATCCTATCCCGCGACTAACTGTATGTTAGTGCGTGCGTGTGTGTGTGGAAAATGAAGGTTATACAACTTCAAATTCAGTGAACATCCAATGTGTTAACTTACACACCTTTCTGTTTTACATTTCTATCGCGTTAGCTTATTCTTACCTGTTGGAAGGTTGCTTCGACCAAGTTGGCTGGGAACATATTGCTGGGGAGGAAATCACAGAAAGTCAGTTGTGAATGGTCTGATAGTGTTCTGATAGTGAGGCTGTATGTAATATTATCTTTCAAGGAAACCACCAAAAACCTTTCAGGCCGAATGGAATGGCTTGTGCTCTACCAAGGGCCTCATTGAAGTCAAATATTATAAAAGAACAATGGAGGATTACATGGGAACACTTGCAGCATACAGTATATTGTACAGTATTTAGATATGAGGGACAATAAATATATACTCATGCTAGTTCTAGAAATAATAATGTAATGATTCATTATTACATATAATGCCTAACAACATAATCTTTTCCCGCTCAGGGTAGAGGAAATATTTGAAAAAATTTTACAAATGTACACATTTTAATTATTATTATTTAGACTTTAGTCAGTGAAGTCTTTATTCCCATCTGGAAATCCCCCTACCCACAATGGACAATGTTGCAAACCTAAACTGGATCACATGGAATATATAAAGCATTATTAACCCTAGTGACGCCCTTAAAATACAGTATTGAACCACCAGGGGGCGCCATCTGATTGTGTATGATTGTATGATTCTTTTTATTGTCATGGCTGTGTGTATTTCTTTAATAATTATTTCTTTATGTATTTGTGTTGTTTTATGTGTGTGTAAGCTGTAGAATAAGGTTTAGTGCCTTCTATCTGCCACAAAGCGCTAGTGATTTGGGTCATTCTGACCCGGAGTACATTACGAGGGTTAAAGCTGTGCTACAGACGTCATTAGCCCACTGACCGGGTCTTAAGCCAACTCAGTGTGCCAGAGCCCTGAGTGCTCGCTGCGTCATAAGGCACAGCTGACCCACATCCCCAGGCACACTGGCCTGCATGGCGCTGTGGCCGGGCTAATTAGCTTAGCTCAGTAGCCCACTGTCGCGTCGCGCCAGGCTCGCGGCTTCATCTTCTCGCCGCTAACGTTACACTGTTCAGCCGTGACAGTGACACACGGCACAGGCAGCGCTGAGCGCCGGCTCGCTGCCGCTGGAAAAACAGGCCTTATAAAAGGGTGTGTGGTGGTCTAGTGGTCTGGGTGTTTGGCTCCCAGCCGCAAGGTTTTGGGTTCAAGCCCCGGAGTTGCTGGACTACCTGCAAGCATCCTTGGGCAAGATGTTTGACCCCAATTGCTCCCAGTGGTCAGGTACGGCTTGCGCCGCCATCGG
Organism: Aphredoderus sayanus; assembly: GCA_027564795.1. Classification (NCBI taxonomy): domain Eukaryota; kingdom Metazoa; phylum Chordata; class Actinopteri; order Percopsiformes; family Aphredoderidae; genus Aphredoderus; species Aphredoderus sayanus. The sequence continues at coordinate 8,663 of JAODUG010046164.1, read as the reverse complement.
TTTGTGAACGTCCAACTACTGACAAATGTACTACATGTGAGTCACTTTGGATAAAAGTGTCTGGCAAATGCCGTAAATGTGTCTGGGCTGAGATACAGAACAGACCCAAATACAGTCTCAGCAGGCAGAGGAATACTAAAGCAGGCTTAATGTGGCAATGCGAACAGGATAAACAGGGACAGGCAATGGTCAGGTGACAACAAGCAGTAGATCCATACAGGACACACTAAACAGAACAAAACACACTACTTAATAACTTGCACTGAACAAAGGGAAACACACAAAGTATCTACACTGGCTTTTTGAAACGAAGCAGGAAATCCCCGTTAAAACATAATCATGTACGCGTGCACTAGGCAAGCCACACATATAGGGCCTACAACAAAACACAGACCAGTTTCAAAAGGTTTTAAATCTTCTAAACTAGTTTGTCTATTTTGACCCCTTTTGCATCAGTAGGGGTGTGCACCTGTCTCAGCTTGACTGACATCTTCCTGAATCTCCTGTGGCAGCCATTGTGGGACAGCATGCATATAGGCTATATGCAGTATAACAACTGTTTTCTATAGACTACAAATGTATGGCCTTACCAAGAATGGTGAAAATAAATTATATTTGTTTTTGGTTGCTAGGATGCACTATTCAATACTGAGTCCACTTTTGCAAACTCCACACAGCCAGCACAACAGCAGTATATGTGGACCCAACTATGGATCATTGTTCAATGCTTTTACATAAAAATTCTTTCAATGACCACATTCTCCAAAATCCATTAACTCTTTTCTTATTCATATTCCACTACTGGTAAAACATTATATACTATTAGCCAAACGGGGATGGCAAATTGCTGCATTTATGTTACATACAGTACTTTTTTACAGTCAGTAAAAGTACAATTGTGCTATTTTTATTCCATAATGAAATTCAGATTTATGTGAAAAATCATTAAAACTTTACTGATAAAAAATAAGAATGTATGTAATGCTCCCTGTTAGTAGTATTCTTATCAGTCAGTGTTTTGGTGGTTTGAGTGAGTTTTGGAGATAAGCTTAATTGTTTGGCCATGATGCATGTTTGCAATGCAGAAAAGGTATGTTAAAATGGACTCATTATTGAATAATGCATCCTAGAACCAGGAAAAACTGCAATAAGCCCTTTAGAGCCATAATAAAGCATGTATATTACAATAGGCTCATTACAGTTTTTCATATGTCACCAATATTGTTCGCCTTGGGGAAAACATGTTAAATGACATAATTGCAATTGTTAAACATGACAAAATAATACACCCCTTGGGGTAACTACAGAATTGAACTAATCTAAACCATGCCCTGTAATGGACCAAGAATAATCAAAATTATTGTATTCATACAGCATTATTATTTTACTCTCATACTTATTTTACTTTCCTCTGTCCCAGGCCTAGTTTTGGTTGATTTTTCTGTCTAGTCAGTGTTGTAAGTCATAAATATGATAATATTGTCTGGAAGGATGTTTTTAAATTTTAGAATTTTCACAGGCAAATTGCTATATATATAGAACACATATTGGCTATTGTTAAAATGTTTTGGTGGTTTGAGTGAGGTGACATTGATTGTTTGGCCAAGATGCATGTTTGTGGATTGAATAATGCAATGTATTGATTAATACATTTAGCGACACTTTAGACGCTTGGCACATTAGACCTGAGTTGCGTTCAAATTCGACGTACTTAGGCAAACGTTCGTTAGCGAACGAGTTTGCTTTGAACTTTAATGTATTTGTCTAAACATGTCAAATTGTTACATTTAACCTGTCACCCTTTGTCCAGCGTCTATGTGTGTTCGCTGAGAACTACCTCCTCAGACCGCGTTCGCAAACGTCGCCAATTTGAACACATTTGAGCACCTCGGGACGCCTCACGCCGCTCACCGAATGAGGTCCAGCAGCGCGTCCGCCGAGCTCATGATGGGCTTCCCGCTGTCCTCGGAGTCCTCCTTCTGAGCAGCGCCGCCCGGGTGGATGACAATCACCATGACGATGCCCACCACCACGGCGACGAAGGTGGTCCACAGGTAGTAGGAGATGGTCATGATGCCCAGGCGGCTGGAACACTTGGCGTCCAGGGCGGCCAGACCCGACATCAGACTGTTGGTCGACACGAAATACACACACACACACACACACACACACACACACACACACACACACACACATATATAAATATATATATGCACAGTATATGTATATATGATATGTGTATGTGTACAGTATGTATGCATACACATAATATGTGCACGTGCACACACTTTGACTTGGAAGCACACACACACACACACAACACAACACAATATATATGCACACAGAGGCACATATTGCACACACACATACATACAGTGTATGCACATGTAACGGTGGCCAGCTGGTAGCTGTACAGTAAGTTAAACCTCACTCTCCAACACCTCATAGGACGCTCTGGCGACACATGCTAGAGCCCTTTGGGTTTTAGCTTGTCTTGTAGGAGCGTCTGCTCTCTACACATGAGTCCCGGTCGAACGAGCCCGGTTATACACAAGCACATACTGTATACATACATATTTATACGCACATACACCACACAACACGCATATATATTCAGTACATATACACAATGCACACACATGCAGATAAATACGTGCGTACACACAAAACACAAACATGTGTATATGTGCATGCACATATACACAAGCAGGAGAGTGAAAGGAAAAAGGAAGGTCATTTAATGTTAATAATAATAATTCATAATGCTTAGGATTTAGTGGACATGGTGCATCTCAGACCTAACTGGCTTTGTTCTGATTGAGCATTATTAGTTCAGCTGACTGAGAGATAATGTACTGACTGTTCTCTTCAAAACTAGAGTGTGTTTGCTACTAAGAACCCAGAAAAAATAAGGCATTCTCAGTGTGATAAAATGTACACATCCTTAAATGTGCTTATGTCCATCATTGCATTGAAAGGGATACTGATGGATTTGATGTTGGATTTCTTCCCTAAGAATGTATGGATGAAAGGGTTGAAATGATTGATGGCACTTGGTCAGGGTCAAAGTTCAACCGAGAAATATATATACTGTATACAAGCATTATTGATTGATGGGCTGTCCACACAGCAAATTTGTAGGAGTTAAATTTCTGGTGTTGATTTTTTTGGTGTTGCCTGGTGTTGCCTGGTGTTAAATCCAGTGTCATAAATTCACCCATAGGAGTCAATTATCTGTGTTAAGGCTGCAACACCTGCAAAGTCTTATTCCTCTTGACTAAAATGTGATGCCTGATCTACAGGCATGATCTACATCCCTTCTGAGCTGTGAAATTGTCAGTACAGTTTTTCCAAACACTGATAAGCTAATTATTGTATTTGATTGTTTTGGCAGAGTCACAATGCTCTTCAAAGTATCATATGGAAGAAGAAAGAAAAATGATCAGACTGGATGATGCCTCTTTTGGTGATCTGATTGCATCAAGTAAGTTATATTTACAGCTATGGCATCAGAAATGCTGAGTTAGTTAAAGACACACATCAACTTGAGGAGAGGACAAATCAGCCATTTTCAAGTAACCAACCCTTTAACAGTGTAACAGTTTATCAGTGTATGATACATTTATTTTGATAAATGGCTTATTTGATGATTCATTTTGATTAATGGTATACGTAGATGGATAAGTAGATGGCCTGACCAACAAACTAATCAACCAACCAAACAGCCAATCAATAAATGATAGGATATATCCATAATAAAGGAATCAAGAATAATGGGAACATGAGGTAAACAAAACAACCCACAAGCAATTTGTGTCTAGAGAGTTAACAACACATGCATATACGTCTGATGCTTGGATTGGCTGTACTGGCAGCGAAACAAATGGATTAGAACTCACATTCACTGACCAAGTGCCTTTAAGCAAAGTGGTTCTACAATATACAGTGTAGTTTTCAAATAAATAAATAACTGAAATAAGAGCTAAACGGAAATGAACTAGAAATTGCAGAATTTATTGGAACACTCCAAAGTTAATTTCAGACCCTCATTTCCTCTGTTTGTCATTCTGTTCCAGCATGGTCTGACTGAGTACAGCCTGAACATTAAGCCTAGTAAACAGAATGTTTCTCCACATATAATCATCTTAATACCAAAACTCTGTACTTGTACGAAAATATATTGATACGTACCATATATCTAGCTAAGTTTTTCATTGATCTGTTGATTTTAAGGTTATAGAAGAGCATTTAACCCTCGTGATGTCCTCTGGGTCAAAATGACGCAAATCACTAGCTCTTTGTGGCAGATAGAGGGCACTAAACCTAATTCTACAGCTTACACACACATATTATGTGTACTGCTGGCACAACAAGGTGTGTGTTTGAACAGGAGGGTTAAAAGGCACATAAAACAACACAAATACATAAAGAAATAATTAATTAATTAATAAATAAATACACACAGCAATGCCAATTGAAAAACACACAAATCATACACAATCAGGTGGCTCCACCGTGTGGCCAAGTGACACATAAAGAATTTGTGTTTACACAGATAAAGAAAGGCATGAAGGAATGCATTTGTAGTGCCTTTACTGTAACAAAGTTGCGTTTTTTGTACAAAATATTCTACAAAGCAAATAATACCGATACAGTTGCCTGCAATATCTTGAAAATGTTCAGTCTATTTTCTTATTGAGATGTGGTAAATAGCATATAGCCAAAACTAACCAGATTCTAATTTCAAAACCCCTTTTAGTTTTGACTTGAAGATGAAGTTCCCCTTGAATTATTTAATTTAGAGGAAAATCAAGCCACTTGCTTTATCATATGGCTTTGGAAAAGCAATGCAAAATGTGTGTGCAGGTAATTCTACTGTACTGTATATGGAAATGCCTTTGGGCAATGTTTAAATGAGGCACCAAAAATTGCATATGGAGGGGTTTTTCAAGGTCAGGCAGAATACAAGACCCACATAGTGTCCAATGTGCCCATACTAATCATTCATCAAGGTGTTTGATTCCATTAGCACCCAAGGCTTTTGAAAGTGAGACAACATATTTTCTTTCATCTTCACTCGATTCTAGCAATGACAGGAATTAGAATGAAGACGAAAAAAAATATGAAATGGTCAGTATCAAGACACTCGCTAATTGCACACAGAGGGATACATACTCATACTCTTTCAGTGCGCACTTGGCAAAGAAAAAACAAGAGATAAACAAACAGGTTGATGTGCGAGTAACTGCCAGATGACCTATCTCCCTCCTTGTCTCTCTATGTTGGCTACACATTTATTATCTCTTATATTAACTAAACTGTAATAACTTCCACCTACAATTTAAGGTTTTCTTGTTACATATTTTTTATTTAGCCTTTATTTAACACTTAAATGTATTTAAAAATGTTAATAGTATTTTGCCTTATATATTATGTATGAGGTAGATACAAATCTGACGCACATCATTGGACAAACTCCATACATACAGTACACGTGGTTGGCCATTTGCTAGTCTCCGCCCTCTGTGACATAAACATTACCCCTTTAATGTGGTTAGCCTACCTTGTTGCCCTAAATGGGAAAGATCTAGTCTCATTGTATTTCAAACCTCTTGTTTTCAGCAAGGTTTGTAAAGTGTAATCATGCATGATACCTAGACCTTATATGACAGCATCCCTCTTTTAAAACAAACTTGGCCCACCTCCAAACGGAGGTGAACAGCATACTCAAATTAAAAGCGTGTGATTGGATTGTGTAATGTTTAACACAAGCCAATCACAAAAGTATAACGTTACAAATAAGGTAACTTTAATAAGGAAACAGAAAAGGCTCACAATAAATAGACATGGGGGTAATCACAAGACTGGACTGATTGCCGCCTGTTTTAGACCAGCTATCAGTACTCCGGGGAAGACAGTGCGCCCAGTCGGTGGGCACCGGGTGTAGGGTGGTCTAGTGGTCTGGGTGTTTGACTCCCAGCCGGAAGGTTGTGGGTCTGGAGTTGGTAGATTACCTGCTAACATCCTTGGGCAAGATGTCTAACCCCAATTGCTCCCAGTGGTTAGGTGCTCCTTGCATGGCTTGCACTGCCATCGGTGTATAAATGTGTGTGTGAATGGTGAATGTGAGGCAATAATGTACAGTGCTTTGAGTGGCCGCTAGGCTAGAGAAGCAATGCAAATGCAGTCCATACCGCCCCGCCTCGGGACGTCGGCGTGACAGATTGAAGTACATGTACACGTAACAACCTGGAATTAAGGTAACAAGGTACCTCATCCCGTTATGGCAAATAATAACGCATCCTTTACTATAGGAGCTCCGTCAAACAGAGATGTGAGATGAGTGCAGACACACGAAACAGTCCTGAAGTGCTTTGAGAAACACGCCTCAGATTATAGAACCTCGTGGCACCTGAACCATGACTGTGTGGTAGGCCTACATGCCAGGAACAAGAGGAGCCATACGGGGCTTATTGTATTTCCCCACAGCACCTTCGCCAGCCAAAGGCATTAGGGTAAATCCCGCTAAATCATTAACACTGTAACCTCCTTCATGCTGAAAAGTCAGACCTTGTCGGAATATTTTATTATTTCACTCCACGTTTTGAAGTCCCAGGATTATGTGTAAATAAATATTCAACACGAAAGTATAACTCAATACTGGAGAGAGAAAACAATTTTTTATTAAAGGCTTTCAAAACATCCTCAATCTTTAATTGTGGATGTGTTTTAACACAAGCAAACTGCAGCAATGATCCAGGGCACCTTCAGAAACAACCTAAACCTTTGATTTGTGAAGCTGGACACTGTTACGACAAACACATATAATGCTAAGCACATTAACAACCTCCACTATAGATTTGATTGTATTAAGTTAAATACATTTAAAATGATGAAAGGTAATATTTTAAGCAAAATTGGTTAGAATTTGAAATGTTAGATACTGTTAGGGTTGACAGAGCACAGAGGTATAATATGTTGTAGTGGCAATGAAATCAAAGTTGTACTTTATAAAGAGATCATTACTATAGTACATGGACTATACAGTATGTGGGGACATTTCCAATTAACATTTCCAGCACAATTGACTCTCCTTCATAAAAATGTGATGAAGGCCATGATTTCTGGCAACTTGCTGACGATTAGAGTGACTTTATTTTATGTGACGTTACTAAGCCAATCCAACCAACTTATTTTGATAAAGACACAACATGATGAAAATGAACACCGGGTGGGAAGTGAAATTTTAAGATGACTTAGAAGATCTGAGAAATAATTCCTGTTCCTAATAGTTCCTAATAATAATTCATAATGTCCAACGCATCTTGTGTTTAATGTTGTTTGAAGACTTGAACTGTATGCATTTCAATAGGTTGCCATAGTAACTTGAAGGTCACCATAAAGTGGTGAAAAATGGGATTCCTCTCAGGGGAAAAAAGCACTTTGTGCTTCAAAGTGCACCAAAGTGGCAGCGAAAAAACCCCAAAACATCTAATTTAGGAATGAATATTACAGCGGGCACAGTATACTGTACAGTATGAGAATGGATGTAAAAGTATATTTGTGTGGCAATAGACAACGGAGATGAACAGTTGATCAAAGGAATATGGGGTGGGGTTTTTCTTGTCTCAAATTCCAAAGAGTCCAAAAAATATTTTGCCCACCTCTGATTTTCAGGACAGCTGTGTTGTGGACAGATACATTAACCGTAGGCTAGTTATTAATAACATGATGGCTGTGGAGTTGTCATTTATTCTAAATGTTAGGTTCATGGGATAACCTTTTCTCCTTCTTTCTTTCTCCCCAGCATTGGCTGATGGGCAGATGGCACATGGATGGGGCACAGACTATAGGCTATAGGGCCTGGGTGGATATTCACCCAGAGATAAGCCCACTGCTGTGTGAATCATCCAACAGCCTGCCTCCTCTGGGCAGCCCAATAGAGATATAAATGTTCCTCACAGGGGATGGGATAATACATTTTTCAGCCTGATTCTCTGGTGATTTGCTGTGTGTCTGCAGATACAGCATGGTCCTGTGTAGTGTGTGTGGGCCTGATTGCTATCGGGGCAACTTGGTGAAGGTCAAACCCATTTCATGTTTATCGCCGACTAACATTTCGGGTCTTGTTATGTGAGATGATCAGCAATCATTCTGAAAACACACACACACACACACACACACACACACACACACACACACACACAACAACAGCCAGTGAGAAGCTCTGGGATGGAGGGTGTGCTTGTGGTGGGAGAGCAAGCTTTGACAAGTGACAAGAAAGCACAATTTTTCCTCAACCTCAAGCATAGTTATCACATTATCAAGCTCCTCAATGAACTCCTCTGCCACTCTCTGACCTCAGATAACACTTCATATAGATGCTTTTCAAAGTAATGGTCCTCTCAACAGAAACATACTGTATCATTTTGCTGCCTGTTTGGCCAGAAAGTCTGGTCTTTGTCCCTGTTGGACTCGACAACCTTCTCTTGAAGAGCCTTCACTTCCTGTTGGAGAGCGAACTCTTCGACAAGCCTACTCTATAATCTGGTGTGCTACTCTGACATAACCTCTCCCCCCGCCTGAATATTTAACCCTCGTAATGTACTCCGGGTCAGAATGACCCAAATCACTAGCTCTTGTGGCAGATAGAAGGCGCTAAA
>JAODUG010046143.1:0-16265 GCA_027564795.1 Aphredoderus sayanus | reverse complement strand
ATAAATACACTCAGCAATGACAATTGAAAAACACACAAATCATACACAGTCAGATGGCGCCGCCGTGTGGCTAAATATTATATTACGAGTACATTACGAGGGTTAAGCTGGGGTGGTTTAGGGTTTCTTTGTGGGTTTTTGTTTACAGTGTTTTGCTTTCGTTGTATTGTGGACCTGTAACGCCAGGAGTTGGCTTTTGTACCTTTTGTATTATTTTGATGAAACCATTTTCGTTAATCATACGCTCTTTTAGTTTATTTACGTTCTTCCTTTGCCTGCACTCGCACTCCACTCGTGACAGAAAAACCCACCCAAAAGTTTTTTTTAAGTCAAGTACAGTTTTTTGATTTAGTCCCAGACATGGATGGAGCAGCGAGACTACAGGAAACTATGGACAGGCTCGCGGCGATGATGGCTCGGCTGGGCATGCCGGTTAGTCAGAAAGCGACAGCGTTGACCGTCCCGGGTGAGGCATCGGTACACGGTCCTCTCCTCCCTGAGCTGGTAGCCGCGGCCCGCTGGGAGACGGGTCATGGTGCAGTGTCGGTGCCCAGTATGGCGTCGACGCGACCGGGATACGGCCTGGGGAGCAGCACCCGGGGGTCCGAGCCTGAGTGTTTTGATGGGACTCCCTGGACTCTCAAGCACTTCCTCGATCAGTGCGATCAGTATTTAGAGCCAGTCGAGGAGCGCCAGAGAGTTCTGCACGTAGTGCTGATGCTGCTCACAGGTTGTGCTCACCAGTGGGCCGTGAGGCAATCGCATGGAACACCTCCCCGGCTACAGGGAGTTGGTGGACCAGCTCAGGGCTGCATTTGGCAGTGATGAGAAGCGGGAGGGAACTTCCAGTTCTGAGCCAGCGCGGTTCAGAGAGCCGTCGGCCGTTGCCAGCGCACCGCCCAGCGGCAAGAAGGTCACGGCTGTGGAACGTCCACCGTTGTCTCAGGCTGCCATGGCTGTGGAGCGTCCACCGGTGTCCCAGGCTGCCAAGGCCGTGCAACTTCCACCGGTGTTCCCAGATGCCGGGGCCAGGCAGCGTGTTTTCAGCTGCTGCAGCCGTGCAGTGTCCACCGGTGCCTCCGGTTGCCGCACCAAGGTGGCATCCACCGGTGGCTTCCACCGGTGTCTCCTGCTGCCGAGGTCAGGCAGCTTCCACAGGTGTCTGCCGTGGCTAGGCAGCGCCCACCGGCGTCCCCAGCTGCTGCGTCCAGGCAGCAGTCCTTGCCGGGATCTCCGCCGGCATCTCCAGCTGCCGGTCCCGGGCAGTTGCCTCCGGTCCGTCACCAGGGGGGCCCGTGTTCCTGTTGCCGGCCTCCTGTCCGTCCATAGCAAGGGGTCCATCCTTGCTATGGACCCCTGCCACCGGCGAGAAGAAGGCGCGCCTTGTGGGGGGGGGGGGTGTATGACACCAGGGATGCACTCACTGGACATTTTTTGCACCAGGAGTTGGCTTTTGTACCTTTTGTATTATTTTGATTAAACCATTTTCGTTAATCATACACGTTTGTTTACGTTGTTCCTTTGCCTGCACTCGCACTTCACTCGTGACACCTTCTTGTGCCAGCAGTACAGTAGAATTAGGTTAAGCTCCTTCTACCTGCCACAAAGAGCTAGTGATTTGGGTCATTTTGACCCAGAGGACATCACGAGGGTTAAGTAATGTCTGTCAGCCTTCGATGTGCGGATTGGTCTGTTGCCCGCAGCAAATAGGCCTACACTGTTTGACGGTGCGCTGCCTGTAGACAGACATGATCCTAAGCGGATGACCTAAATGAGCGAAACAGACGACGGACGTGCTGAAGTGAGAGCACAACAGACCCTAACCGAGTCTACTGCTATTATGTAACAGGAAATAACGTTACTATTTTACTCACAGATATTGTTTCCTATGTTGCCTAAATGTTCCAAGGTGCTTTCCTGAGATTGTGACGAACAGGTATGATATTACTGACATTTTATTAGTAGTAATGCATAGTGTTACTTTTGTAACATGTTACTCCCAACACTGCATATCAATTCAAGTCAAGTCAATTTGATTTATATAACCCTTATACACATTAGTCTCAAAGTGCTTTATATAAGCCCAAATTTATCATGGAAATAAACGACACAGGTAACCTGCATGCTGCTCCTCCATAATGGGAAAACTCCCATAAAAACCAGGTAAAAAAGGAAGAAACCTTGGGAAGGGACCACAAGAGGGAGGAATCTACCCTTCCAAGACGGTTTGGATGCAGTAGTAGGGTTGGACGACTAACTGAAAAGTAACATCAAACCGGCGTAATTTACCCTTTACTGTTATTTCAGTTTTTCAGTTAATAGCCTACTTTCCCTTTAAAAACAAAACCGCATGTGTAGTCACGTGACCCCGTACAGTCCCTGACATAATAGCAACATGTACCGAACACAGCGAGTCAAACATACTGAGCAAAAGGAACAGCTTGTACAAACAAAAAAAATGCAGTGTCCTTGGTTTGGACACATTCTGGCTTCAATAAAGATGACACAGAGCAAAATTAAATAAAGGGTAAACACTACAAAATCAGCGACCAAAGGTAATACCGCGGAACGTCATATGTTCGTGTTGTGGTTGGCGCCCTCTATTGGAACAAAAAAAGATTTTTGCACTGGGACATTTGTATACAATAGCGGGAAGGTTAAACTAAAATGTGACTCAAGCAAGGTGTGCTTTAATGTCCAATTGTTTGAAATGTAAACAACCATATATAGTTAAACTGTGTAGTGTTTCCTTCAATTATGATTAACAAAAATCACGAAGATATGCACTCTTATCAATAGAAACATCGAAACTTAAATAGTTAAGCACAGTACAAAGTAAACCTTGTGAACTATAAAGGCAAAAAAAATAAAAAAACAATCTTCAATTAATCGTAATCGAGGTACAATGTTCAATTAATGATAATGATTTTAGGTAATATTGTGCAGCTCTATGCAGTAGCTGGCAATAGGGCAACAAGAATTTGCTATTTTATATTGAATGAAATGCATCACATTGTGTAGAATTAACTACGTTTTGTAATGGTCAGTCAAAAGTAATATTGACTGATGCCACAGGAGCATGTGAAACAAGGATGCAACAGGAGGATGTGAAATTCAATGTCTAACTTACAACTTTTGACTTGGACTTACAATACCTTTAAAGTAATAGTAAGTAATTCATTATCATTACAGTACGACCTCCTTCATTGCGTATATCCAAGCAAGTTAGAATAATCACCGCACAATGTTCCGGGACCTTTTAATTTACAACTTTACCACTGTTTGAGACCTGTTGTTTCCATTTGTCCCCAAAATGAGAGGTTTTAAAATATCTATCCATATTTACATACACATATCTGATAAATCTGAAAAATCTGACACATTGCATTATGTTTTTGTAAACATTTTGATGCTCTTTGTCTTTCATTTTTCCTGTTGTGAACATGCAAAAGGGTAGGCTACTCTTAATAGGTATGTAATAGTTTGAGATTAAAAAGTTAAAAAATCTACAAACTTGATCCAGGCAATGTTTAAAATTAAAGTTATGGACGTCCTGTTAATGATATAATTCTCCTTTGTTGCGGAGATATTTATAGAATATATAGGCTAAACTGCCTTGTATTACCACTTTGTACCACAAGGGGTGAAGTCCGTAACTGCAGCATCCAGTCTACCCTCGGCCCAACATGAACAGACGAAGAAGAAGCTGCCGTGAGGGCGTATGCTCACCAGTTGTCAATCACTTACGGTACTGCCCCCTACATCAATGGTACTGCCCTCCATCCATGTAAGAAACTGAATGAAAAGTAGTCAAAACGCAGCAATGGCCAAAGCTCTTGTAAAGTTATCACCACCGCCGCTACCACACCTCCGAGCAAGAAAACATGTCTGACGGAAAAGCAAAAGAATTTTGAAGCAGAGTAAACATTGGTGTTGTGTTTGATCACTGGAGACGACTCTTGTACAGACTTATTTCACTGGTTGTCATAGCCTAAATGAGAACGAAGCTACTGCAAGTGTATGTATACTGTGTAGGCTACAAGGTGGACCTATGAGGATGAGGGGTGTGATTGTATTGACTTCTTCTTACAATAGCGGGTGGACACCACTACATTCTGGTGATATGCTGCCCCCTAACTGCTTGGAATGTGGAGTTTGAATTAGATGGCTGGCCAAAACTACATAGAGCACCTTTAATTGTGTTCAAGTCGGATCACATATTTGTGTGCATTAGCTGTCATTAAGGTTGTTGCCAGAGCCAACAATTCATATTTCCACAAAGGTGAACTAACCAGACCGGCTCATTAGGCCCAGGGCCAAGTATTCACACACTAATGAACATGAAATGACTGAACCCAGAAGAGCATAACATATTCATGGATATGTATGGCTGTGCAGAAAGCCCAGTATTTATATCTATTTATTGTTGTATTAAAATAGCAAAAAAATAACAAAACTATTTAGATTTGTATTCGTATTCTTGGAGAGATGTTTCTGTCAAAATTAAACACATAATCCACACATATTTTTAGCATCCACACGCACCTCTCAAGGTATAAGTAAGTCACATACAGTAGTCAACACACAATCAAATATACCACACCATATTATACATATACAGTTTGGTCACAAGATTTACAAATGTAATCAAAGAGCCATTATAAAACACACCATTGAGTCCAGGCAGGATCATTAACCATATCACCCCATGGAATACTGGGATTTAGAGAGAGGGATATTGGATATGATTCAATCCATGACTCATTGTCTTCGGTGTTCTAACTTCTGACTGGGGCCCCAAGGTTTTGGTTCCTTAGGGCGGGCGGGATGTTTGGGCTCTGTTCTCTGTTTCCCTGGATGCTCATTTGTGGTTGGAGGGTTGGACTGATTGGCGTTGGGGGATAGTCCGTGTGATATTTTAGGGGTGGTGTCCAGGGTTTAATTTTTGCCGGCTTTGAGGGACTGAAACTTAAAAGACCATTTAGCCATTCTTTCTGTTTACTGGTTGGGGATAGAGCATTGGATGTTCTGGGAGGTGTGTTGTGGATTGGGTTATTTGGTGCTTCTGTGGCGTCATCTCCGGGGTTCCGCTTATGGTGGCGGCATGGTGGTGCCTGGTTGGTGGACTGGATCCTGGATGGGTGTGTGCCCTGGTCTGCAATGCCTGGGGGTTTAGCTGGGGGGAGCTGGTCAATTTAGTCACCTGCGTTGTGTCTGTGTTAAGTGATGCGCCCCTGGTGCCACATCCTTGGGGGTCTGGGGTATGTTGGTGTGTGGGTTCATTCCTTCAGTGTCTTTGGTTTTCCATTCTCCGACTGAGATTGAGGTGGTTGGGGAGCTGGTCTGGGGTCCTGGAATTATTGTGTTTCGGGAATGGCGATGATAGGTGTTACATGGGGTGGTATTATTATATTGTTGTTGTTTTTAAAGTATTGTTTTAAATGGTTTTGTAGTGTGAAGCACTTTGTGTTACATGTATTTGTATGAAAAGTACTATATAAATAAAAAGTGATTGATTGATTGATTGATTGAAGTGGAATGGGATATAGGCACCAGACTGTGAAATCATAGGTCTACTGACTCCCTCTGTGTTCGTGTGTGTGTGTATTTGTTCTTCTGAAGTGGACCCTTGACCCCACCTCTAAGTCCACCATTGTGCCCGTGGCTAAAAAACTGAGGGAGGAAGCACTTTGGTAAAGAGATATCATGAGTTGAAAGATACCCTGGAATAAAGTCTATACCTGGAACACATTAGGTATGTACAGTATGTGTTTGTGTGTGTGTGTGAGAAAGAGAAAGAGCAAGAGAGAAAGCTCATTGAACAAATACACCAGGTCATACACCAGTTTTCATAAGCGAGCGACAAATAGTTAGGATACTGACAGCAGCATGTCATCAGGGCTAACTTAGTCTCAGCCTCTTCCATCCCTTAGCACTACATTACATAAGCAACTCGTGATGAATGTCTGATAAATATACCCCTGTAAACTCAACACTATCAGGTAGTGGGGTTGTAGATTTTCATTGGCTGTTAGCATTGTCACTCACAAGTCTGTATATGTTATTCCAGCACGACGCTAGTGCAGTGCTTTATTTACTACAGTAAATAAAGCACTGTTTATTTTAATCGGTAAACATAGCCTACTTATTTAACAGTTTTTGCATACTTCTACTTTATTTAACTACTTATTGAACAGATAATTACGTTATGTTAAACAAATTAAGTTACCAAATTCCTCAGTATGAGTTTAAGGTCTGAATTGGTAATTGAATTGAGTTGGTCGTCGTGCATGTGAATCAAAATACCTCTCATGTCAAGTAGGCCATGAGAGGTACCAAATAGCTCCTCACAGGCCACTCAATGCCTCCATTGTCCCTGGGTTGTGCCCCCAGGGCGCCCAGGGGTGTCTCGTCTGTTCTGCCCGTCCAGTTCCCTGGCCTCCCCATTTGAAATCGCCTGGCCGGTCACTTCAGACACTGTCCTTTATTTCCATAGGCACCGTCCCCAGGCAGAGCCCCTCCATTGGACCCTCTCCTCTGCAACCTCCGGCACACTCGTCCTGACCACCCTGGGGGCTCGCCAGGAGGCACCCGCTGGGGGGCTTTCTCTCTCTGGCTATTCCTCTCCTGGCTCTTTCTAGCTCCTCCCTCTCTGTTTGTGATTACTTGGGGGAGACAGGTGTGCTGCAGAAAAGGCAGAGCCACTCCACCTACACACCATCAGCAATCCACAGAGTATAACAGGCCAGCTCTCACACACAGCCTGCTCAGCTCCAGCCAGTCTTCTGTCTGGAGCTGTCACACTCTGTCTGTCTGTTTTCCGGCTGCCATGCACTGGCCTCCTGCCTAGCCCAGGACCAGCCTCTGCTTCCAGGCTTGTCCTCCGCACTGTTCATTTAGGTTCTCTTTCTTTCATATTGTATGGAGATCTGAAACCATTCAGGGTCACTAAAGATGATATCAGGAATGGGGCAGATACTTTTAACTGCACTATACTGTATAATAGACACTATACACATATTCCACTATTGTGCAGAATACGCCAATATTTCACTGCTATTTGTTAATTGTGAATAAGAAACTCCCTGGTCTGTGGAGAAAATGCAATGGTGACTGTAGGTATACTGTAGGCCTTCACAATTAATTGTAATAAAAGCACCATCTCGAGTCATACCTCAATGTAATGTTATTTCTAGATGAGAACGATTCTGCCGTATTTTCATTGGGGACTGCATCTGCATCAAAATAAGTGCTCCTAATTTCTCCCTCAACAAATGACAATGTGGTGTAGCATTCATATTTTGTTAACCCAGGTTAACAAAATATGTTAACCCAGGTTGTATTACACCGGCATTCTTTTTGAGTTCCGTTTTGTTTTAAACTATTCAAGTGCCATTTTCAAAATGAGAGGCGAATATAAATAGACACAAAATATTTTATATCTTTTAGCCGTTTTAATCTTGCTATGATTTCTGAGTTTGGCCTATGTTAGCTCCTCACGGCACCAAACCGTTTGGACATTTACAGTACACTCAGGGTAGGTTTTGTCTCGATTTAGACGAGGGAGGCGTAAAACTTGCATCTAGTTTATTTCTAGCAATAACACCCCCCCCACCCACACACACACACGCAGCACTGCCCTCTCGAATACAGAAGTCCCAAAAGCACACCCACCCTCTTAAAATCAGGGGTTTCCACAATTGTTTTTTTATGACCCCCCAACTAGTTTGACTAATTAATCCAAAGGTTAGTTAATTGTAGCCATGTACCCACCCTGGGACTTGATTATGATTTGATTCTGAGCATTCATTTATGGACAATTATCCTTTGAGGATTAACCAATAGGTATATTTTGTAAGATTAGCATATACAAAGTAAGACGAAAGTGTTCAGTGTCAGATAAATAAAGCTGTTGCTATCAGGTTTAGCAGGGAGGAAGGACCCAAACGCACGACGAGAAGGCATGTTATGGTGATTTATTAAAGAAAAGCAGAATTACCCACAGACATTGCACAGGAAACAATGACCCAACAAACACAAGAACACACACAAGGGCTTAAATAGGGGAGGACAAGGCAGACCATTGGATATTGACAACGAGGGGCAGGTGAAACCAATAAACAATCATGAGGTAGGAGCACACATATGGAAAACATGGACAGGAACAAGACCAAAACTGGGGTGGACAGCAGACAACAGGGAAAACATGGACTAGAGCAAGACAAGACAGACATGGGTAACGGTGGATTGTGACAGTACCCCCTTCCCAAGGGGCAGATCCTAGATGCGCCAAGAAGCCGGAGGGTCAGGGTACAGGAGACGAAACACACATGACAGGCAGGACCGGTGGGAGGCCAGAAGGCCAAGCAGGATCACGGGAGCAGGAGAGGGGCAGACCAAGCAGGACGTCCGGTCCAAACCAGAAGGTCGGGCAGGACCAGTCAGTGGACCGGCCAGAACTGTGGACGGACAGATCGGGAGGCCAGCCCGGAGGCCGAAAGAACAAGAGGGACTTGTCTGGAGGCCGGCCTGGAGGTTACAGAACAGGAGGGACTTGTCTGGAGGCCGGCCTGGAGGTTACAGAACAAGAGGGACTTGTCTGGAGGCCGGCCTGGAGGTTACAGAACAAGAGGGACTTGTCTGGAGGCCGGCCTGGAGGTTACAGAACAGGAGGGACTTGTCTGGAGGCCGGCAGGACAGAAGGGAGTTGTCAGGGGGACGGCCGGGACGCCAACCACCCAGGGTTCTTCGGGGCATAGGTTGTGAGGCAAAGTGGGATCGCTCAGGGGGTCGCTCAGGGGGTCGCTCAGGGGGTCGCTCAGGGAGTCGGTCCGGAGGCGAGCAAGGCTAGGCAGACAGGTCAGGAGACCGGGCAAGAGGCAGGTCAGGAGGCAGGTCGGCAGGCCGGCCGGGAGACCGGTCAGGAGACCGGTCAGGAGACCGGTCAGGAGGCCAGCCGGGAGGCAGGTTAGGTGGCAGGTGAGGAGGCAGGTGAGGAGGCCGGCCGGGACGCAGGTTAGGTGGCAGGTCAGGTGGCAGGTCAGGTGGCAGGTCAGGAGGCAGGTGAGGAGGCAGGTGAGGAGGCAGGTCAGGAGGCAGGTGAGGAGGCAGGTGAGGAGACAGGTCAGGAGGCAGGTGAGGAGGCAGGTTAGGTGGCAGGTCAGGAGGCAGGTCAGGAGGCAGGTTAGGTGGCAGGTCAGGAGGCAGGTTAGGTGGCAGGTCAGGAGGCAGGTGAGGAGGCAGGTGAGGAGGCAGGTCAGGAGGCAGGTCGGGAGGCAGATCAAGAAGTGCAGATGGCGGCGTGGGAGACAATGTTGATGCTGCTGGTGCAGGCATGGCAGGTGGCTCCGACGCTGCTGGAAGCAGCGCTGGTGCCATGGGAGATGGTGCTGCTGGAGACTGCTGGGGGAGGCGCCGGAGGAGGAAACACCGGAGACGCCGCTGGAGGAGGAGCCAACGCTGCTGGAGACGGCACGGGTGCTGCTGGAGATAACATGGGTGCTGCTGGAGACAACATGGGTGCTGCTGGAGATGGCACGGGTGCTGCTGGAGATAACATGGGTGCTGCTGGAGATGGCACGGGTGCTGCTGGAGATAACATGGGTGCTGCTGGAGATGAAACGGGTGCTGCTGGAGATGGCACGGGTGCTGCTGGAGATAGCACGGGTGCTGCTGGAGATGGCATGGGTGCTGCTGGAGATAGCACGGGTGCTGCTGGAGATGGCATGGGTGCTGCTGGAAATGGCACGGGTGCTGCTGGAGATAGCACGGGTGCTGCTGGAGATGGCACGGGTGCTGCTGGAGATGAAACGGGTGCTGCTGGAGATGGCAACGGTGCTGCTGGAGATGGCATGGGTGCTGCTGGAGATGAAACGGGTGCTGCTGGAGATGGCACGGGTGCTGCTGGAGATGGCATGGGTGCTGCTGGAGATAACACGGGTGCTGCTGGAGATGGCAAGGGTGCTGCTGGAGATGGCATGGGTGCTGCTGGAGATGGCACGGGTGCTGCTGGAGATGGCATGGGTGCTGCTGGACATGGCACGGGTGCTGCTGGAGATGGCATGGGTGCTGCTGGACATGGCACGGGTGCTGCTGGAGATAGCATGGGTGCTGCTGGAGCAACCGAAGGCGGCGGTGGGTTCTGTGATGCTGGGGACGGGATGCAGCTGCACCACTGTCAACAGGAGAGGAGGCAGAGGCGGCTGTGGCGGCAGCCCAGCCACTGACAGGACAGGAGACCACTGTGACAATGGCAGTGGAAGCTTAATCACTGACGAGACAGGAAAGGACGGCTGCTGCAACCACACCGCAGACAGAACAGGAGGTGGCGTCAGCACCGCCGCTGACAAGACAGGAGGCGGCTGCAGCTCCGCTGACGGGGCTTGCTCCGACAGAGCAGAGACCGATAGGGGCTGCCGAACAACAGCTGCGGGAGACACTGGCGGTGGCTGCTGGGGCTCAGCAGTGGGAAGGACCGGCAGTTCCTTCAGCACCGCGATGAGCAGGTCTGAGGGCTCCCGGCAGGCAACATGGAGGGATGCAAGAAATGATGGAGGCGGTACCAGCATGATATCCACCTTGCATTTTAGTAATGAGTGCAGGAGCATCTGCGTCTCAGGCAGGTTACAGTATGGAGGTTGCGCTTCAATTACCGCTACAATGCAGGTGCAGAGACGGTAATGCTGCTGCAGGTCGGGTGACACCTGAAGCTCCGCCTGGAGCCTTGCCAAAGTCTAGAAATACGTCTCAGGCTCCATTAGAAGAGCGTGGAAGCGGGGAAGGCAGCGTAATATGTCATCACATTCACTCCATATATGGAAGGTCTCTAAATTCATTCACCGAATCCAGTGGCCCAATCCATTCACATGTTCAAATGATGTATTATTTTGGCCAATCACAAACAATGTTCGGATAACAGCGTATACCATAGTATACAGGTCCTGGCATGCATAGAAAAAGCTTACCCAGGGAGGGGAGGGAAGTCCCGGGGGCGGGGGGAAGGGGGGTGGAGGTAAGCAGCGGATGAGCAAATGAAAGACAAGGGAATGAAACAAGTGATGCACTTTTTTTTACAAGGTAAGTACTTTTGGGTAAAGCAGCGAACACAACAACATACAAGACAACACCTTGTTATATAAAATAGATCGCTAGTAGATAGCAGTTCGTCGGAAAAATGTTAGCGATAGAAGCTATATGATGCTATATTGACGTCTTTGCATTGACAACTGGTGAGAGACTATTTTTTTTTTTTTCCTGTTGTTTTGCTTATTACTTTTATGCTATGTTGCTTTGTGTGTGTAGCTTACATACATAAAACTTCATAAAATATGTAACCTAAAAGATACACGCAAAAATACGTGTGTGTAAAAATATTATGTCCATATAATCTTATGTGCATATGTGTGTATACAGTAGCCTATACATACATAACTGTACACATACTTATTGAATAATCTTTCATCTTTTTACTTGTGTTATTGTCATATACTGTGCATGTATAAAGATGATGAGCAGCTATATACTCTACAACAGCAACAAGAAGCAGCAAGAACAAGCAAGTAGGCCAAAACTACTACAAAACGCCTATGGCTACAATTGCTTTTTGTTGTACATTTTTATATAGCTTGATTTTATTTAAATTATACCATTATAAGTTCATAACTGAAACCATTTCCAACCTTTCAAAATGCCTATTAGAGTATTTTTGTGGTTTTTATAGTGAATAAACATCATTTAATAAATCGGATTATAGGTTTTTGTGTGTGTTTTGAGTCCAATATGTGATAAAGTATACGTAAAGTTAACAAAAACAATGATCAGTTCATATAGGTGTTGATGTCCTGAAAAGAAAGATACCAAATAGTGTCAGATTAAACATTTTCTTTGTG
The DNA here is from genome assembly GCA_027564795.1 of Aphredoderus sayanus. Taxonomy (NCBI): domain Eukaryota; kingdom Metazoa; phylum Chordata; class Actinopteri; order Percopsiformes; family Aphredoderidae; genus Aphredoderus; species Aphredoderus sayanus. Next base: position 4,377 of record JAODUG010046143.1, on the reverse strand, counting down.
GTATTTAAAGGCCAAACCAGTATATATTAAAATATATACTGGTTTGGCCAGACACCTGTCTGTCAACTGTGTGTAAATACTGTAAACCGCACTATTTGTGTATGATACACACGCTCTATACCCCAGTTGTTCATTTTAAAGCACCACAAACAGAACCTTTTAAGTTTATGGTTTTATATAGTACTATTAGTGCATTTGAATGCCAATATGGGCATTTGGGTGGTTTTATGCAATTGGTATAGAATATTTTTTAAAGGGCTGTGTTGTGTATGAGCTTTACTGTTCACAAACATATTGTCCACATGTACTTCACAGGCCCACACTATAGGTTGCAGGCTTAATTGCTGGTGTGTATTGGAGGCCAAGCAGTGTGGGAGCTTAGCACCAGTGAGATCAGCCAGTATGTATCCCAGAAAGAACAGCTGCGGTGTCAGAGGACTGATTTTGGATGTCCACACCTCTTCCCCCATGTTTCCATTGTTTAGGAGTGGTTCTGCAGCAACAACAGCTGGTATTTGTTTTTAATAGCTTTTAAAAGTTTAATATAACATTTTATTTGTAGTTATTGTGCAGAGTACAATTGTAAAAACATTACTTTGATCCAAATTGTTTCCTTTTTTTTTGTTTTCTTATGTTTCTCACAAACTCTGATCTAAAGATACAACCAGCCATTATGATCCTGCCACACACAAAGTTTAAAATACTTATAACCTAGTGAAACCACTACTACAATCAATTACTTATCTGCTTTCCCTTGCTTCAGCTTATCCTGCATAGTGTCAAAATGTTAACCAGTTAACTGTTTCCTTCCAGCCCCTAATAAAGTGCAACACAACCTAAACTCTTCTCCAGGACAGTCGCCTCAGCTCCAGCTTTTGCTCTCCTGGTGCTCTCCAGGTTTGGAAGCACAGGAAGGCTTAAGATAATATCCTCAGTCACACTGCCCCTCTTGGATTGAAGCCTGACTGCTTAGATGGGGATCCACACCCTTATCGAATATAAGCTTGTTTATTCATTTTTATGGCTTTACAGTAACAGTTTTCTATCTAACTACTAATTTATTACAGGGATGTGACTAAATAAGTTCATCTCTTTGGGGCGAGCAATGATCTGACTCAGAAGCAACTCACATAGCCCTTCAAAGAGCTGGGAATGAGGTATTGTAACAAGTCGGGGGTGGCAAATGCAGGAGTAAACTAAAAGTAACAACGTATCTCGTAGGCAAGAAATGAGCTTTCGCTCGATTCCCCCCCGACACGCTACAACGATCAGTGAGCAGCGACCGGAGGAAGGTGCACACAGCAGGAGAAGGGTGCACCAAACGTCAGCGCAGCCCTGGGCGTTACTTTACTGTAGATATATCCTGCCCACTGGTGATGATCTACTTCTACCAAACAGTCTTGATGCTATTGATACAATTGATTTTGTGTCACCTGTCACTGTAGTCTGAGCTGGAATGACCAGACCATTCACCACTCATTCATCCCTTGTAGTCACTAGCAAATACAGTACTCCTTCTTGTAATGGCTCTGTGCCTTAAATGAATGCCCAGTAGTGCTCCACTCAAAATGTTCCATCTTATTCACAGTTCTGGATGAAAATGTGTCCCTTTTATCAAATATTTATCTGATAACTGATAATTACAATCACTGTTATTACTGTGTGGATCTGCCAAAGACAATAACATTTCTACAGGGAAACGTAAGTTTGCTAGGGATGTGTGAAAGTATAAAGATAATGGTGTATTACACTATTTACTTTCATACATTTTTACTGTAGACTGTTCTCAGAAAAATAAGCCTTTGAACATTTGATTTATCCCAGACAAATATGAACCATGAAAATAAATCTGACAATCACCTTTGACACTTTCTCACACACAATACTTTTGCCATGCTTGACCCAGCACATGTGGAGACCAGCTGTCATCACACTCAGGTAGTAGCCTATATGAAATTAATTTTCCACTCCCATCACATATTCAGTTCAAATATCGGCTAACATTCCATAAAATTGAAAGGCAAAAATTCACACACAAATAACTACTACAGCATATTGTCTATTCTGTGAACTCACTGAAAATGTGCTAATGGATTTCTACTAGGCAATCTTTCAATAACATTTGTCATACCACAATATGCTACCAAATGACAAGATGACACATTTAGAATATTCTCCTTTGAGCAAACAGCCCAACCTAGACAATTAAAGAAATTGGGAAACTGCAGGTTACTGCACTGCAACATAAAAGGGTCATAAAGCTGTGAGGTTGTAGGCGTTACACAAATCTCAGCGACACAGGTAGCCTATGTATGCATTCATGCCGTTGCGACCCATAGATTGCGTAAATATGAATTACATATCACACAATCATACGTTAAGGCGGCCATCACTATGTTCGCAACATGGTAGTTGGTAATATAAAAAATTGTCAGAGGAAAGGCAGTGGAATAATTAAATGTATCAAATTCTTACCCGTGCTGCTCATGCTGTCAGTGTTCAGATATCCTCAATCGTCAAGTAAGCGATGACTAATCTAATATCGTATACAGCTGCTTGTCTCTTGACAGCGGACAGAAAGCTACAGATGATGTTGCATACAGAGCGCTCAAGCCACCTCCCAATGGATGAATATGTTGACGTAAGATAGTCTACTTGTTATTGGACGTTTATAGCGCAAGCTAGGCTACTGCATATTCTGAAATAGCAGTATGTGTTTAACGTACGTTCTAATGCAGAGAGCTGCATTGCCTCCTCGGCCGAAAGCTTGGGTGGATCTGGAAAGAACTTGCGGTGTTCAGCATCCTTATAGCCAAGGGACGAATGCTTTACGCGACAGTGTCGTTCATGGGTCAAAGGGATTGTAGTCTTTGTGGGTGAATCGGCTCGTTGAAATGGCTTACAAGGAGCATAATTCAGGACTACACGCGAGTACTGCTACGCAGTATTAAACATACAGCCGCATCGTAAAAGGCGAGGCAACTGTGCACAAGCTTGCGACAACAGGCTTTTAAGGAAACAGAAATCGCCCCCCATCCTCCCCAGTGTAAAATGTATTCACTGGAAAACAAAACTGCTGAACTTTCCCGACAGGCTAAAATATGTTCCCCTCGAGCAGTTCTTTTAACCTTTGTGATGTCATCAGGGTCAAAATGACCCAAATCACTAGCGCGTTGTGGCAGATAGAAGGCTACACACATATATGACGTGCACTGCTGGCACAGCAAGGTGTGTGTTTGAAACCCAAGGACAACAGGAGGGTAAAAGGCACATAAAACAACACAAATACATAATGAAATAATTAATACATAAATAAATACACACAGCAATAACAGTAAAAATAACCATACAATCATACACAATCAGATGGCGCCGCCTGGTGGCTCAACACTATATTTTAAGGGTGTCACGAGGGTTAAATTCTTTCTTCAAATAGCCTACATTGCTACTCAAGTAATACTACCCTGTAATTGTTAGAATAATTATGCTTTATTTTAGTACTATTTTCTTATGAACAACTTAATGATCGATTTATTCGTCAGTGAGTTATTTGGCCTCTCTGGGAACCATCTCAGGGGAATCAGGGTGGTCTCAGGTGAGATGCCAGACTAAGAATGGGTCACAATACCCCATGGAAAGAATTAAGAGAGAAACAGTTACCCTGCCCGGAAGAAGCCCCCGTCTGGTGCCAGGCCCAGAGGGAGGGCTTGTCAGCGAGCGCCTGGTGGCTGGGTTTGCCACGGAGCCCTGTCGGGCACAGCCCAAACAAGCAACATGGCTACCTCCTCTCCATCCTATGGGTCCACCACTCGTGGGATGAACCGTGGGGGTCGGCTGCGCTGTCATATGGGTGGCAGTGAAGGTCAGGGACCTTGACGGACCAGACATAGGCAGCAGAGGTTGGCTCTGGGGATGTGGAACGTCACCTCTCTGTGGGGGAACGAACCGGAACTGGTGCGAGAGGTGGAGTGCTACCAATTAGATCTGGTGGGGCTTACCTCTATGAACAGTCTTGGTTCTGGAACCGTACTCTTGGATAGGGAATGGACTTTATTCAACTCTGGAGTTGCCCAGGGTGTGAGGTGCCGGGCGGATGTGGGGATACTCACAAGCCCCATGCTGAGCGCTGTTACTTTGGAGTTTCCCCAATGGACGAGAGGGTCGCCTCCTCACGCCTCCGGGTTGTAGGGGGCAAGCTCTGACTGTTGTCTGTGCATATGCACTGAACAACAGTTCAGAGTATTCTGCCTTCTTGGAGACCCTGAATGGAGTCCTGTATGGGGCTCCAGTAGGGGACTCAATTGTTCTGCTGGGAGACTTCAACGCGCACGTGGGCAATGATGGAGATACCTGGAGAGGCGTGATTGGGAGGAACGG
>JAODUG010046133.1:0-16270 GCA_027564795.1 Aphredoderus sayanus | reverse complement strand
TATATATATATATATATATATATATAAAAACAGAGCATAAACAGTCTGGCCCTGACACGGCGAGTACAGCCTTTACCTGACGCCAGTGTCTTCCGTAACCAGATCTCTGTCATTGTCAACATTGTAGGTATGGGCGGAGGCCTGGGCCTGCTCCAGCAGCTCCTTCACATCGTCCGCGCTCATGCTGGGCCTCTTCCTCTGGGCCTTGGGTCCAAACGTGGTCTCGAAGCCCTCCGTGTCCAGGATGTGGACCTTGGCGTTCTGCAACCGGTGAAAGAAGAGCGAGGGTTCAGCAAACCCCTGATATGTGTGTGACGCATTTAAATAGAGACACCTGTTTGGTTTAAACCTCCATTAGGTTTCATTGTAATGACAGATAAACTTCAGGAAAATGCATACATGGAATAGATCATCTGGAATGTCAATGTGTGGACGTGAGATAAGGAAGCCAAGGTTCAATATCACTTAACGATGCCAATTAAACTTATTCAACGGAGGAATGGTGTTTCCTGCTCTCTGGCACGATGAGCAAAGCAACTATTTTACTAAATATATACTACTATATATTATATATAACTATACTACTAAATATATATTACAATATATTACATATATATATATAACTATACTACTAAATATATGTCAGTCAGGCCTTGGCCATCATAGCAGTGGATTAGGGTGTCTGATACTCAAATGTTCTCCATATGAAATGGCTTCAGATGTAATGGAGCGGTCCGACAAAGTAGCATGATTTTAGCAGCTAGTAAAACATAAGGCAATCATAGCACAGTTGTTTCACAGTGGGAGGCATGAGTAGACATGCTGGAAACTAGATTCTGAAAGTATATGAAAATACTATGAAAAATCTGAACAGTGAACTTATGTCACAATACTGAAGATATCATAACTTCCACCCTGTGCAATAATAAACAAACATGGGGGACAAATACAGCATGTCTTACAGATATGTAAGGCACTTGTGGGTTGCCTGCTTTGAATCTTCTGTCTAGTCGAGTCTCCGAAGTATTCTATAATAGCCATGCCTTGGACTAAAAGATCATAAATCCTGTCACCAGCATACCAACCTCAAATCCCACGATACTGCCTGTTCCGTGCTCGACAATGTAATAAAATATGTTCCAATTTTTTAAATGTTGACACATTTCTCCACCAACAACGTCCATCCCACAAACATGCTACAACTGTTTTCCCATCCCTCGTGATGTCCTAAAATATCGTATTTGGCCACTTGATGGCACCATCTGATTGTGTATGATTTTGGGTGTTTTATAATTTTATAATTGCCATTGATTATTGTGTATTTATATCTTTATGTATTTATGTTGTTTTTTCGTGGACATCAGAGGACATCACAAGGGTTACAAAAATGTATAATAACCACCATGGCTTTCAGGCCATCAGATACGGTATACTCTTCAGCTTTTAGAAATAAATAGTGTTTGACCAGGTTAGACATGTTGACATTGCGCATCACAAATATAGCAAACATTTGTTAGCCTGAAAGCCACGTCCCCTAGCCTGGCTCCACCCGACTTGCTTTTAGGACGATTTCCACTAAGACTATAGTCTGGATCAGGAAACCCTGTTTGCTTTTGCTTTGCTTTTCACAGCCACCCTGGATGGCGGACCAATCAGCATCCACTGGGTTTGGTGTGATGACGTTGAAGTTAAGTGTGTATTTAGAGTTGGATGAAACGATGCAAACTGTTGTAGCAATGCCAACTGGTTAAAGGCTGTCCAACATGGTTTAAAAATGAACCAGAGGTCAATGCCCAGCAGGAGGCAACAACTGCTAACACTTCTCAATGGAGCGTGTCCAGACCCTATTCACAAGGTGCATTGTGGGTCTAGTTATACCAGGCTACAACTCACCGGCAGCAGCCGTAAATAACATTAGCAGCACGCCTGCAGCCAGAATTGAAATATATAGTTGCCAATATAGAGCTACAGAACAGACACACTTTAGAGAAGAACCCTGCAAATATGTAAAGAATTTGCCAATATTGCACCTGCCAGTTCCTCTGAGGAGTTTCAATTATTGTGAGCCATACTTACATTTTAGCACTGCCCATGGCTAAAACAGCTGTCAGAAACAATGACATTCAAGTTGTCTTGACAATATGCCAACATTCTCTGCAGGGTTCCCCGTTTCTTTGAAATCATCTGTACCTTCCTTAAAGTCTATCTCTGGTATTAGTCATCTGCCTCTCACTGAACAATTTCATTGCATTACTTAAAATAGGCTTAAATTAATTTAAGCCTATTTTTAAGAGTTTTAGTCAGTGGACCAGCTACAAAAGAACTTTATTCACTAAATAACCTCATGATCAAGTTTCCGTAAACAATTTGTGATGCTTTTGATGAAACTGCACTTTAGACTTGCATATAAACAAACCAGGATCCAAGTAGAGTTAAATGTAAATGAGCCAAAAATAATTATCTCTCTCATATACTATACACAGTATGTGTATGCATAAATAAATTGCATATATAAAAAGTGTTACATTTGAGAAGAAAAGAACGAGGTTAAGTCTTACAAAACATCTCCGATGCATATGGAACCATTTAGTGAGTCAAAAAGATTTTGGGAGAGAACTAAAACTCTAATTCCTCTATGCCAAAGATAGTAAAGGTTCATGGCAGAGCAGAGGGCACAGCCCATGGCTGGCAGCTTTGCACATAAAACCCTAAGAAACAAGCTACTAGGCCAGTCTGGTGCCACGACTGCCTATTGTATATTACATATTACAAGTTGGACAACTACACATGCCAAAAGGTAATAAACCTAGGTTCAAGGGGTCCCTGTCCCCCACTGCTTTCAAACAGACAATACATCCAGGTGGTTGGAGGACTCACATGGGCCTTGACCCGATCGTGCAAGAGAGACATGGGGAGCTTGCTCTGTTTCATCACCACACGGTACGGATCCTTCTGGACAGCACCCATCTCGTCCTGGAACTTCTGCAGTGAAGACTGTTTGATGACACGGGTATTGGCTGAAGAAGATGAGACACAAATAGGTTTCAGATACATCAGACTTTTGTGCAACAGCTAATATGTACCCGAGTTATGCTTCTATTAATAATTACAATTAGCCATTGCAGGAATCAAGCATGGTCTTTGGCCAACCATGGCGCTGTAACAATGCTGAAATTAGTACCAAATTGATAAGTTATAGTTATTAAGGTAATTAAGGTATTAACCCTTCAAAGTCTAGAACCATTATGGCCGTATTTTGAAATGTATTGATTTTACCTTTAAATACAACAAAGAAAATGTTTAATATGACAATATTTGGTATCTTCCTTTTCAGCACATCAATACATATATGATGTGACCATTGTTTCTTAACTTTGACATACTTAATCACATATTGGACAAATAAAAAAAAAAACTAGAATAGGATTTTAGAAAATGATGTTTATTCACTATAAAAACCACAAAATTACTCTAATAGGTATTTTGAAAGGTTGGAAATGTAGACACAGGTTTCAGTTATGAACTTATAATGGTATAATTTAGATAAAATCCAGCTATATCAAAATGTGATGACATATTACGCTGCCTTCCCTGGTCGGAAAAGGCCAAAGTGGTGCCTTTAGGTTAGGCAATTATAGGCTACTGTAAAAAAGACTTTTTTGCAGCTCGATCAGTTTGGTTTTGTTTTAAGGTAGATCAGCTGTTCAGATGCAGTTTCCATCAAGCGTCTTGAAATGGTAGACAAATATAAAATGTCACGGAATATCGTTGGCCTTCTGTTATATCTTGCTATGATTTCTAAAGGCATCTGTAATGATATCACTGCCTATATTAAGAATGAAAACACTGACATATTTTCAGTAATATGAGAAAAATACAGATGTCTGGGTTAAATAAAACGTTGCTGTACTCACCAAACCATTTAATATTAGGTTCAACTCTAGCCACCGTCCCAGGAGCCACTGTAGACTGGTACTGCAACGTTTTAATGACTTTTCCTCTGTTGTTACTGTGAACAAGAGACAGTGTACATTTTGATGTACACATACAATTAACAATACAATAATAACACAATTACACATAAGCACACAAACTGCTTTATATCCATAAATCTCTTATTGGTTTACTGCAAGGTTGACATAGATTGACCACACATTGGCCCGTGTCTAAATTTCATGAAATTGTATTATATCCTCAACATGAAATGAATCTGCTTCATGACATGTATGACATTGTGTATTCTGGTAACACATAGATAATATAAAACAATGCTTTCCATTACCATCTCTGTTTCTGTCTGTACATATTCAGACGTCTGATAGTTGCGCGATCCCTCATGTGGTTTACTCCAGCAGCCTTGGGGCGATCTGTCAATAGGATTTAACGTTATGTCCACATCTATGTATTGAGGAATGACAGACACAGAAACGAGAAAAAGTGTATGGGACATATCTGACTATCTCTACGGCCCCACGGGGTTACTACTCAATGTACTGCTACTCGGCTACACGGTGATCGCGTGGTTATTTAAATTCGTCTGTGATGGTTCTGTCATTGTAATTAGTTAAAGGTAAATAACGCGACGAGTATATCGGAACATGCTAGCAGCATAGCATAGCTGTAAACAAACGGTAACAGTATGGCAAATAAGAGTTCAGCTTACCCGGGTTGCTGCTGGACGTCGAGGGATTTATCGTGCTTTTCCCCTTGAACTGTGGCTTCACCATTTTGGGATTCCGGTTGGTCTAACTTTAGGGGGAAAAATACTAACACTAAACTACACGCAGTAATTAAAACGTTAACGTAATGTTATATTTCATGCAACACCATTTACACGTGTCGTCTACGGGTACTTGGAAAATGTTAAGGACGTCATCAAAGAGCGACAGTGTCACCAGCCAATCAAAGGGCTAAAGGAAGTAAAATGCGTGTTCTGTGGAGAGTTCTATTGTTCTACATCCATCCATCCATCCATATGCCTGACCTGGGCCATAATACATCAATGGACTGAGCCTGTCTTGAACTAATGCCGATGTGTTTGGTTAAATAACAATTCAGCATGCGTTACCTATAGTAACACTGACAAACCTGCATTCAAGCAGTGTGCACAGTTTCTCCAGTCAGGAGGGTTGCCTGCCAAAATAGGCAATATTTTTTAAACCAGAATAAGCTGTTTTGAACAAAGAATGTTCTTTTTATTTTCATGAAATTGAGTCTGGCCTCTAACTGCATTAGTGCACAGAAATAAATTAAACATTTTCAGATCAGAACAAGGGCTTTTCCTCTCAAAATAGAGAGTAAATAAAATCTTTGATATATTTAGAGATATTAGTGGTTGCAAGAGGTTGCGAGTGTAACCGCGGTCACTCCGACCTGGGTCTCCCGCTTAGAGAGGCATGCATCGCTAGAGCGTCCTACGAGGTGTCGGAGAGTGAGGTTTAACACCGCACAGCTACCAGCTGGCCACCGTTACACGAGCACATCTACATGGGAGAGGTCCATCTGAATGTGTGCGCTGTAGAAGGGCCAACCAGTATGTTCGTTGGTTGCTTGGTTGCTGCCCATCTGTCTGCAGAGCTGGCATTCCAAGAGTGGGAAACCTGGGCCAGAAGAACAGATTTTCTCAGCAGTGTCAAGCCTGTGTTTGATAATGTACTTCTGTTCTGTTCCTCGAATATGAAAATAAATTGATAAATAAATAAATAAATCTTCTTAAGCCTGATATAAGAGTTGAAGTATGTTTTATACAAACCCTGTTCTGTGGAAGAGGTTAGTCATGACATTTAAAGTGCTATTATTGATAGATAGTAGGCTACACACACAAGCTGTAGTATTTAGTAACAGGTGTGGCAATCTAACCAAATGGTTGTTCAAATGTTATCATATGCTTGTGAACTGGACCATCATTATGTTTTGACTGAGTAAAGAATCTTCTGGATTCCATACAAAGGTTTTTGCATCTTGTTTGCAAAACCCCATCACCAATGCATCCCTCCCCTTACAAGCTATGATGTTGCATGCAGAAGCAAATCAAACCAGACTGGAACAGGCTAATGCAGAGCTCCTGGTGTGTCTGCTGGTGGAGGCTGAACCGGTAGAGAACTCTGCAGTTGCCCACCCTTTGGTGGTTATCTGGTCAAAAGCAGTTTAATGGCCTGTCTTTAATCTTCAGCTCCATGGCATTTATCATGGTGGAGAGACGTGGACTGGCCTTGGATCATGTTCTTCTAAAATAAACTGCAAATGTGCAGTAATGGCACAAAATGTTGGACAGCGGAATTCCAGAACGGTATTTTGTATGAGGCCTCAAGGAAAATGACTGATGGGCTAGTCTCATTCTCTTTCGTCCATTGGCACTGCGTCACATAAGCAACCGTGCTGAACATTTGAATCATGGCCAACTATGGCGCTATAATAGCATTTCTATTAGTATTTTAAGCAGCTTTAAGCTTTTTAACAGTTTTACAAGACCTGCAAATAACCAGGCTTGTGTCGTTTCACAATAAATTCCTCAGTTTAAAGAGTAGGCCTAATGCACCCTAACATTTTTTTTTCGCACTTTAAAGTAAATGGACTGAACTGAAGACACGTCAATGTTGGTGTTAATATTGACAAAATTCCCATTTATAGAAAAATCTAAACTTTCTGGTCTGAAAATATCTCTTTACACGTCATATTCCAGCTGTACTTTTAGTAACTCGTGTGTCATCAAATTCAAATGCTAACGTTTATTTAATGGGTTCCCCTTCCCAGCTCCTTGACTATATTTTAGTTTCAAAATGATGCAATAAGTGGAATCTGGCTTGGAGCTGGGGTGATGTTACACTGTTTAACATCCGCCTTGGTCATTGACTTATGCAATTATGTAGCCTGTCAGCCTGTCAAGTACTGTAGGTGGATCTTGAAGCAGTTAGCCAGCGCGGTGTCTCACACTGGCTCTGAGAGACTATGACTGATTGGCTGAATGCCTGACTGACTGACTCACTGACTCATTGACAGATAGATGTATTTGTCCCGAGGGGGAATTGATCAGCAGCACAATCAAAATGCATTTAAACACAACATCACAGTCACCAACAGACATACACATACACATACCATGCACTTTACGGCAGATTAGGGTGGCCTTATATGGGTTGTGCAATAGGCTTAATAAACTGCAGAACAGATACCACAGGTATCTATCAGGTTTAAGGTTTTCAAGATTCACAACATTCTGAGATGAGAAGAAAAAGGGCTTGTGTGACTGATGCTGCTTTGCAACATCAGCAGTGCATTGAAGGTCCTCACTATTTGTGTGTGGGTTTTGGGTAATATTTCAGACTTGCTTATTTACAGTGTCTCTGCTTTAAATCAGAATGGGCGTGCTCACAAGATGAAGGAGAGGGTCCTTCATGTTGTAAACAGGAGTAAACAGAAGGAGACAAATTATATAGAGCCTGTGAATCTCTTCTTGTAATGGAGTTACTGTGGAATGTGGAGGGGAAGGTGCTCTAAGGAAGAACAACTGAGGCCCTTGCTGTATCACAAGCTGTTGCACTGAAAACAATAGTTATGCAACAATCACATTGTCATGCCTGAAAAATAGGCTATTATACAACAAAATATCAATCTCTTTTTGGTGGCCAAACCTTATTGTACAACCACTGGAAAATAACCACAACAAAAAAGGTGTTGAAGAAAACTTACTCCAGTCAGGCTGCATTATCTTCAGATTGCATATACGACAAATTTTTATATGGGCATACTATTGCCCAGTCTAGAGAGGGGATTAGGTTTGTTATTTCATGGAGGCAACAGAGGAAATTATGGGACCATCTCCCATCATTCCCTCTAGTGTACATCGCACTACAGTATGAATCATTGAAACAAAAAGCCAATGCTTGAAAACCCCAGCTGGTCTGGAGATAGTGATGTGACGGCATATGTTGTTTCTCCAAGAGAATATGTTTCACTAATGTATTTTATGCTCTCTGTTTATTTTCAGCCCACCTAAATCATCCACTTATTTAGCACGCAGCTTGCAGCACGACTACAAATTTCACACCACATAAATCATAGGATAATCTGTTGGCGAGATCCCGCTATTTAAAATGAATGGTGTTTATGAGTGCTAATATGAGGCATGTAAACCAACAGTTTAGATAAGCCACAATAAATACAGAATGTATGTCTCTGTTTCTTCTGAAGGGTGGTACACTTGGTGAACCTCAACCCGCAATTCAGTTGTACAGTCAATAGTCCAACTTCCATTGGTGTATCAGGGGTAATGCAACTAAATCTAAGGCCCAACATGGAATCACTTATAAACTAATCTGGTCCTATGATGTAAATGAGAGCCAAACATTTTTTTTTTTATTAAATAGGAACACATTTGGAATGGGTAATTCACGTGTAATCTCTATCACCCTTTTAAATTGCAGGGCTACATTACATTGGCACTTAACTTTGAAGTATTTGACCAGTCACACAGGATGCAAATAGAACAAGGAAATGATCTGCTTAATTGATCAACATCTAACGGCAATATTGACATTACAATAATGAGTGACTTGTGTTTATTAGATGTAACAGGTTTTTACAAGAACATTTGTTTTGGTTGCCTGGAACTGGTGATTAGATGGGCATCAGTGTAGAAACATGTGGGCACTATTAAGAGAAAATTGCCCTAATAAGTCTAAAAGGCACACAGAAGGGATAACTGTAAATCATAGTGTGGCCAGACTAATAGAGACAGACTTGTGTCTTCTTTTCTAAAAGTGTGACTGACAACTCATCTATTCATTAATAACCGAACAATGTTAGGGTCATTTTCTACAAGCTATTACTGGTTGTGTTTTTTCTAAAGTAGCAATCAAATAATTACATTTTGATAAGAATAATTATGTGTGTCAAGAGGTTCTTGGAAGCCTAATCTTAACTGGAAGAAGAACACTTTCCCACTCCCCAGGTGAAGTCAGCCACTGCAAGCTAATAAACCTTTTATCAAATTCAGCATATTTCCCCATGGTCCGCTAGCTGCCTGTTCTGTGTGCGTACTGAAAAAATAATCTGGTGTTTCTACACAGCTGTGGCTCTGCAAATGGGATCACAAACAACATATGGGATGCAGACATCATAATATCACAACAATATTGTGGAAACGCATTGGCAATGCGTTTCCAATGCCATATACTGTATGGAGTTTTTGTTTAGATCACGTTAAAATATCAACAAGCTATCTCCGGAATCACTGACTATACCTATAACTTCCTGAAATGTTGCTTGTAGTGGTTCTATATGACTTTCTACCACTAGATGTCACACTAAGCGCACCGCCATCTCAGACCAAAACAAATACTTTGGCCGCAAAGACACACAATCACTAACATGCACACGCAGCCATCCCGTATATGAAAACACAGAACAGAGGATCTCGGATTATACAACACAAACAGAGGGTGTGTGATGTCATAATCTGGTCAGAACACAATTACTGCACCACATCTTCATATAGTGCATACAGCACGACAGTGCACAGTAAGTGCAGGCAAACACCACTTGGAGGGTCAGACATTGGCCTGAGGTCAGGCCAGGTTGTAAAAACCAAGGGGGGGGGCAGAGATTGGGGCGACCACGTGTTGCTCTGCCTCTTGCCAACGTCTCCATCCCTTTGAATCAAAGCGGTGGTCTCCGGAGGTGGTGGGCACAGTCCACCCTCTCCCCTCTGTCCACTGCAGCCCGCCGCGGCCGTCGGCTTGTCTCAGTGGTTCATATGGTGCCCTTTCGATTAGATATGGACGACAGAGGGGCCTGTTAGGATGGTGGTCTGTGTCACCAAAAGGCAAAGGCTGCCACCGCTGAGGTCATGCCTGGAAAGGGATATGGTGTGCTACCCCCCCCCTGTCCCTCCCCCAACCCCTCCCCGAGCCAGACCCATCTGCCCAAAGGTCCCGGGGCTGGTGAGGATCAAAGACCTCTCTTGGCAAGGCTTACATGGGGTGGATAGGCCCTGGGCGAAGGCACAAAAGCATAGTATTACTCATTCCCATCTTGATCTGCGTGAGAACACAGGCTCTTTGACTGAGGAGCCTACATTTATTTCCTCTGTGAGCTATTCAGTGTCAGATTCGCGCACCGACAAATGAGTGATTCGGGAGAAACGGCTACACTTCAAAGGCAAATCAGAAAACGCCGTGGTTAAGCTTGACTTGGCTCAGCTGGGTGCCTCTTTCTCTGGCACAACATTGGCGGTGCGAAGGCTGTAGGTCAGTATAGCCAGACAATCTGTTCCTTTGCCCCTAGCATCCTTAAATGGAATCATTTATGAACGGAAAGGATCCAAAAACTCATGTTTCACACATACTGTCTGTCTTGTGGTGTTCAGTGTGAAAACAGATTAAGCTGCATTGTTTAGAAGTAAAATGTTGAGAGCAGTAGACTTGCCCACCGCATTCCCCCTATTTTGCTCTCTCTAATATATTAATATTATAATAACATTAGAGAGAGGGCAGAATTCACGCGATTTTACTGATCAAGTTAATCTCTTTCAAAATTGAGAAAAGTTTTTTAGAAATACCAAAGTGTCCCCAGTGATTTAAAAATATGTCCACACATAAACTAATTTTGCATGCAGACATGAAATACTACATGTACTGTGTCAGGCCATGTCTGTGCATGACCATGACTAATCAATTCTGTGTGCTTTACAAAGACCATCAATTTACAATGGTTTACAGCTCTATGGGGTATCCTGTGTTAAAATCAAAGCAAACACAACTGGTTCAAGGTATGAATTACGCTTACATGAGATGGATTTATCTTCACAGATGATTTACATTTACAGTGAAAAAGTGTCATATTAATGCCGTGTCAGGTCGTATCTGTCTATGTAGAGCAATGCTCCGTATCTGTCTATGTAGAGCAATGGTCCTCTGACCACAGCAACAGTGAAGCAGTACTGTGGGTAGCAGACGGGTAAACAATGTATTGATAAGACTGTGACTGCTCAGACCTACTGGTTGTGTTTGTTTCTGTTTCCCTCCAGTTCACCCTTGACAACTTTGTAGGCTTGGCTAGCTGTCTAGGTATTTGCCTCGCTAATAACAACAGCGGAAGTTAACTTTTAATAACTTCATAAGTCATCAATGGAAACAGGCATGATGCTTGTTTCCATCAGCCAACGCGTGTCACACGACGGCACAAGACACTGTGGTGTCCTTGGCAGGCAACACAGTCGCCATGGTTAAAACGTTGCCTTTAAAGGAGAGAGCAGCGTCGGAGGCAGGATGGATGGGCGGGTGTTTGTTTCCCAGCCTTCGTCTCCAGACATAGGACTCTGTATCTAACCTGAGCTGACCTTTCGCCTGCAGAAGAAAAAGCATTTGTGGCTTTAATGGCGCCCTCTCACATAGCTCGCAGACATGTTTACCTAAGTGCTGTCATGGTCCCTAAGCATGATACTGTTGTGCCGGCTTTGTTTAATGACCCCAGAAAAAGGTGGTCCCTATAAAAGGTGGTGGGGGAAATGATTCTGTCACCCTGCATCTCCTTGAAAGGTACTTCCTTATTTTCGATCCCTTTCCCAAGTGACTCTTCTTCCAGCTGATCAAATAACAAGATTTATTGCACAGGTTGTTATTTCTTTTCCCCCTTTTGAAACAAATTTCTTGTTCCAGTTTAACATCCTCTATTGTGCAAGCATGGAAGGCCAAATAGTACTAAACTTTCTAAAACACAGACTATCAATGTGGTCTATCAATTCTCAATATGTGGGAGTGCATATGATTCCTGTAAGGCTAGACAGGAACACAACTGGCCCTCAGATTTGGTACCAAATCTTTTTGGGAAACGTGAAGCATTATGCTGACAAAGGGCTCTGGTGAGACAGAAAGTGCACTGCTGTCTGGATCCGCTGGGGATCCTGAAAGTATGCACAGTGAATACAGAAGTGTTGCTGTAAATTAAGTTTATACTTGGAAAGGTTACACAATGGAATTCAACATGAGCGCTAGCCGAAGTAGTGGCGAGCTCTCTGAAGCTCAGTGCTGTCCGGTTGTGGAAGGGCGGGCAACTGTAACATAAAACATCATAAACCATTTCCTGGCATCCTATGCCATGCGAGCGTATGCAGACAAATATGCAAAAACAAATATGCCAGAATCTGGAACCACAGCAGAATATCAGTTTACTAGCAGGGCCATATGCTTTATTTTAGAGTAAATCTGTATAGCCTTAGTCAAGTAAGTCAAAAATTTGGGAAAATATGTGAAATTATTGAAATACTGAAATGAAATTCTGAAAACAGGCCAACAGTGATAAGAACATGCTATACCAGATCTCCTCCCCTCCTAGCTAAACCCGAGTTTGTAATGAAGTTAGCGACCCTACAAGCTACTCTAGTGGACATCACAATCCAGAGTCTGTCATTATTGTGAATGGGTCAAGTTTTCCAAGAAGCCCTTTTACCACTGAACATGACACCCATGTACACCAAGCGATACCCTTGTGCTTAAAAGGCCTGTGTCTATTTTTGCAGTGATTCTCCAACTTCTTTTGGTTTCTGTACCTCCTTTCAATTATTTTCCCCTTAAGTACCCCTTGACCAGACATGAAGAGAAAAATCATAATTTTAGGCTTGGATCAAGTAACAGGAGTATTGCATGTTAAAGGTATAGTAAGTAATTCTGGAGAAAACTTAATATTTGAACTCGATCAAAACAAAAACTCTCTCTTCAATGCCATATAGGTTGCTCCCTGAGAAGTTATGTGTGGTCTGTGCCATTTTGTTTGTGTTCCTATTTATGGAGCCAGGGATACCTCCAGGAATCCATAGGGGTACTGGACACATTCCCCCATTTTACAAATACTTTACTAATGTATAACTCAGCATCTGTATTCCATAGGTCACAAAGGAAGGTAAAGATATATTTCAAGTCCCATTACGCAGGCCAGCAGGCATTAACTACTGTCAATTTGCTGTAGCTCCTGTGTGTGCTCAAGAAAACCCTTTGACCTTACTTTTCACTACTTTGCCCTCTGTCTTGGTTTCTGTCTGACCCAACCTTAAGAGAAGAGAAAGGTTTGCCATTGGCTGCGGTTTCGAGGCTGTGGCATTCCAGCCAACCACAACACTACTTCCATGGCAGGCCTGAGGACCTGTAAATTAGATAAGTTTCCCCAAATCCCCCATGGTTGATGAATGGACTGAGGTAACCTAATGGTGTATTCTATCTGAGCAGGCAAAAACAGACTTTTGGCATCGCCGGGACTGTCTCGCTGTGCTGGGCGACATAAATTCTATTCAGTGTTTCGGTGTTATTGAGGTCAACCTTTCCTTTTTGCTTACTCTGTCTGTGTGTCGGTGGGGGTGGGTGGGTTGGTGAGGTGAAGACACTCAGCTTGCCATTTTTTGAGTTGGAGTCGTGTTGCATTAAACCTCTCCCAAGCTCTGGGGCTGGTAGCCTGCCTATTTATGGCCTTTCATGGCTTTGTGCACCATTAAGTTTGGTGGAGGTGAATGTGAGATTCCTATAAGATCACAGTTTTCAATCTCTCAATCTGTGGCCAAGTTTCTGTTTCATGGCTATATGCTAGTAAGCTGACACATGATCAGCAGAAATTACAACGATTCAGAAATGAGGACATTTATAAGCACTAAGCTTCTTATAGTACTGTATAGCCTTGCATCCTTTGTGTTTACCTGCTGGCTTGTAATACAAGGATAAACACAACAGATGTTTAGCAAAAATGGAGTGGTTCATTTCAGGGCACTTTTACTGAATAGCTCATCCCTTCATCACTGAGTTGAGTATTGCCACATCTCTGCACTGCAATCCCAGTAAGAGAGGCCTTTTCTAGAAACTGGTAATGAGAGTAACTATTTAAATATAATTTATATGTTCCTGATATTATGTTTTTATTTAGTAGATAAAAATGTATCACCATAATACATATAAAAATATTTCTAACCATCTACAATAACAACCAATAAATAATAGGCTCCATATTTTGACCTATAAACCTGGCTTCTCTCGGGTTGTAAATAATTTTATTTTAAATCAGGTGATTTAGATATCCTGAAGTTGAACTGAAAATCCATCCAGAATTTGCTGACTGGTAATATAAACCTACTGATACTACTGATTTACTCTTTGTCATTTCTTTTTACATGGGCATCTTAAAAAGTAAAAAATCCAAATGCCGGTGGTTGTTTTTTACTCACAGCAGAACAAAGCACTTAAACTTATCTTTATAAGAAAGGACATTCCATTTGTTCCTGACTATCTGGACTCCTGAGATTAATTATTCCATTCCTTTGTTCCAAGACTATTTGGAACAACAATTTTGTATCCTGCTGTGGATTAGCTCAGTAGTTTTTGGTGATTGGTCCAGTCTGTCTACATTCATCCTGACAGTGATTGCTTAGCAGTTTGCGGTTAGACGATGGTTGCAAGAAACATTTTTCGCATTTTGAGTTTTGCCCTTTTCACTAGCAATCTGATCGGTGACTCCCAGGAAAACACGAACACAAGAATTTCCAACAGAACATCTCAATTTAGGCTTTAGTTCTTTCCCACAAGCATGAAACGTTTACTTGTCTGCTGTTTATTTGAACTCTTCATGACTGCTACCTGAGTCAAAATCAGATTGCTTAAATTGCTTGTGTGTGTGTGTGTGTGTGTGTGTGTGTGTGTGTGTGTGTACATTGTTGCGTGTGACCATAAAGAGAGCAGGTGAAGGACACACTGAAAAGAAAGTGTGTGTGTGTGTGTGTGTGTTTGTGTATGTGTGTGTGTGTGTGTGTGCGTATCTTTGGGAGGGGATATCCTCTGCCCCACCACCTTCCCTGCTTAACTCCCCCTAACTGACCCACATCTGGAAGGTATCAGCTAGGAGGGCTGAGGGCTGTAAAAAATTAAGAAGCACTTTGAACACACTAAAATATTTAAATCCAGTCGGCAGAAAGGATGTGTGAGGTGTATCTCCTTGCTGCCTTCTGCTTTCTGGACCTACTATTGATCTGTGTGCTATAGTCTACACATCCTCCTATTCATTGATCTGGTGGCTAATGCTAGGCTACATGTTCTCGTGGGCTCACCTGTTACTTGTCACCCCACTCCACCCCTGGGGGTAAAAAAATGTCCTGGCCCATTCAAACTGAGAACAGTCGAATTTAAAGCTAGAATCCACAACTTTTTTTTATCTTACATTTCTTTACATAGAAATGTGGCATGCCTTCATACTCAGACTGCATGTTGACAGAGTTGATATAGAACTATAAAAATGTCTGCCACTAGTTGTAGATCCCAGTCTGGTGTGGTCTAGGCAGAGCACTCTTCTATAGCGAGCTGTTGACAGCTCTGAGAACATATGTAGCATCATGGGAGAGATTTAACCCTTGTGATGTCCTTAAAAATATCGGAAATATGGCCACACGGCGGCGCCATCTGATTGTGTATGATTTGTGTGATTTTTAACTGGCATTTCTGTGTGTATTTATTTATTAATTAATTATTTCTTTATGTATCCGTGTTGTTTTTTCGTGTCTTTTAACCCTCTTATTGTCCTTATTATTATAATTTGTATTAGATTATTTTTTGGCAGCGCACACAAAGAACGGGCAGCTAATTTTTGAGTAGATATTTGCAGGATTTCACAAATGGTATTAACATACAATCGCTGACTACACCTTTAATGAGAAATAGTATTTGATGTGTTTTTATATGAATGTTGAACGTTTGAGATATATTTCAAATCCACCCCCGCAAAAAAATTCTCGCTGTGACTTAATAACAGACAGAATATTTATTATGAATGTATTAAGAAAAACAGCACACACATTCAGGCATTCACAACCATAAACATAAACCACAGATATAACATGATGATGAATGATGTTAACGCTTATTGATATGAAAATACAACCCCTATGTTTTCCAACCAACCATTGAGGTTATAAATAACACGATAGCTGTCAGCTATGTTAACAATTTTAGGCATTTGTGAATTTGTGTCTGTGGTGACCACCCAGCAGGTAACACCACCCTGGCCTGTACACTGTAGGAAACGTCCAGTCAGCGGGCCGTCTGTACATTCAGAGGAGGAAAGCTTTTACAGACTCAAAACCTGACAAACAGGAGATTAAATGTTGTCCTTAGGGGCAGAAAAGGATTTTAAGTGAGACAGCTGCTACTGTACACCGAGTCTCTGTCTCTTTCAGTCGCTTTATGTTTACCTCTCTCTCTCTCTCTCTCTCTCTCTCTCTCGCTCTCTCTCTCTCTCTCTCTCT
>JAODUG010046114.1:0-16271 GCA_027564795.1 Aphredoderus sayanus | reverse complement strand
ACACACACACACACACACACACCCACACACACACACACACACACACACACACACATAATGTGATCCAGACAATCAGGACATACATCACAAATATCAGGAAAGAAGGCTGGTGCATGATCTCTAGGGTAGGCCTATAGCATGCATATAAGTAAGATCAAAAAAGTTCTCTGTGCCTTTAGAAGCTGTAATACGGTTCAGACGCTCCCTTACAAAACCAGGATGTGAAGGATCCATCAATATTTGCTCTTGGTTGTGTACTTCCAGCACAATCAAAGCAAAGCATGTTGAAACATCAATGCTTTCCTTACAGAAGCAGGGGGGAGTGCTATCTTTGAGATAATGCAGATGTCTCCTGATACAGCAGCACAGCCTAGTTATTAGTTAAAAAGTGAAAACGGGTTGCCTGCCTACATAACTGTGAGTTTAGTCAGCCTCGGGGGCTGAACTTCCAAGCGTCGTGCCGAAATATGTTTCCCCTGCCGACAATGGTCCTAACAAATGCAATAACTTAACAACGTAATATAACAGCCTAACCATTTCAACGACCAGTCTTTAAAGAGCTCTATGCCTAGATGCAAATGGCAGGCAAAGGAATAGTTTCGGCACGACGCTGGCGCTGCTGACTGAGCACTCCAATATCGAGCTGGGGACGAGCTTGTGGACCATGCATTTGCAATACGATCCGTTCACTACTAGTAGCTACCAAGAGGACAGGAAGGCGGTGAAGGTACCAGGCGCAGTCAAATAGGGAAAACTTGTGGAACTGCTAACTGCTCTGCATTTTAGACTAAGTGTTTTACCAAGGTAAGCAAACATATAGCTTATAACAACAAATAGCTTACGTATTTTATCAGCAAACCTTCAGTGGCGCTGGAACAGTTTTAGGAAATGCTATTTTTATTTCAATGAATTAACGTTGGTTTAATCATTAATTTTGGATATGTGTGGTGCACAATTCCTTTTGCCTATCAACTGTTAATGCGAATCTTTACTCTATAGTAATTCAGACTCGTTAACTATAAGTGCGCATCTGTTGATCCTCTTCAGTTGATGTAAAATCAGCTCCTCGCCATCATACGATCTGTGTAGTCTTGTCCAGTGTACTGTAATGTATGCCTGCGAGTGCGCGTACCAGAGCATGATAGGCCTACCTGTGCACTGTGGTTTCCCTTCAGATCGATTGGCTTCTCTTTTCATTTATTGTAGCCTATATTGCCTTGTATGTAATAATAATAATAATAATAATAATAATAATAATACATATATCTATATAATATATAATAAAATACAGAAATGAAAAACAGAACATTATAATTTAAATATATTTTAAATTATTGCAATATTTTTGCACCTGCAATATTGTAACATTCACATATTAATGGACATACTGTAGAGTAGAATACTCAATTAGATAAACATTAGATATACAGTTAGATATACTGTGCGACATAGAGTGACTCCGCTAACACTGTAACTGACAGCTTACAGACCCTATTGCCTACAGAGAATTGAAAACAGTGACGAGTGGGCTAGGAGTGAATTTAACTCAGTTATAGACAACAGTTGTATGATCATTAATCTGTTGTTGAATCGCACCGGTATGATACTTAATAAACGATCTGTTCTGCCCTATGGACAGGGGTCGCATTAAACATAGCTCAGGCTGACATTTCACAAGTGTTATTCCAAGACTGCACTTCAACAACCACTACAGATATGTTCTGTTGGTGTAATTTACAAACACAAAGCAACTACTAAAAGTTTGTATTGGGATCTTGAGGCAGTGCCACCCACACTGTCAATTGACCACAGGCACATGGACCTCTGTGTATGGGGAAGTATCGTATTATTATTATTATCTTATTGTATCTTATCTTAGATTTTTTAGAATAATTATAGTTTAATTACATGTACAACATTCACTTCATTATAAGTAACACTCTCTGAACATGATTTGTCCCCTAGGTTACATAGGCTACTGTAAATTGTAGATGCGTTGATTTAACACTCATTGACATTAATGTATTTTCCTGAACAGGTCGCAATAAACACATTTACAGTACAGTCATTATTGGTAAAGGTGGATTTGCCTATTCTTATGTATTATAGTCATTCAGGGATACAAGACAAATGTATTTACTTGTTACAAGATTAAAATAATACAACTTCTGAAGCCACCATATATGCTCTGTTACTGTAGGCTATTAAGTGTAACGGCTGTAGAATTGCATTACAGAAAAAAAGGCAAATATGTAAATTTAAAACAAATCTAACAAATAATGTTATAATTGAATAATGGCTGTTTCATGTGTCACATTTATTTGCAGAGTAAGTGTAATCATTGAAAATTTGCCTTTTGGAATCTGTAAAACCTGAAGAGGGTTAGGTATTAAGGGTGCGAGCTGTGGCCTAGAAGAAATTAGCCAAAGTAAAAACCAAAGGCATGTTGGAAGCTCAATGGGGAATTTTTCTCAGCAGTTGAGGAATGCTCAGGGAGGGACTAGAGCACATGGCAGAGGAAATACTTCTATAGTCTGGACTGGAGCTTTTAAGAAAAAATAAATCAACTTTTGTTATATTCAACAAAAAAGTGTTGTATTTCCACATACTGTATATGTAACATTATGAATAAAACCGCTCTATTAAAAGTCTACAGTTATGTGTTACATGAAAATATGAATTTTAAAAAGATTTGAAGACAGTGTAGCAGGAATGTGCCGACATTACACAGTATTTCATAAGCCAAGAAGCAAATTTCACCTTTTTCAATGCTAAATCATTTTTAATATGGTCCTCTGGAGTCTATAGCTACAGTATGCTTGCTACCTCTAGTCTGTTGAGTCTAGTTATGGTTTAACTTGCTAGATTGGTTGCAACATAAAGTACAGCAAAAAAACAAACAAACTATTAAAACTATGTTGTACAGAAACAATTACTGTTATTGGGTCTTGTTGGAGCATATTTCTCCCCAAAGTTGTTAAGAATTTGTCCTTTTTTCTTTCTACTGTTTATAAAGTTACAAACACTGTATGAAACTACTTGAGGGCCTTTAGCATTAGATTCATTAAATTCACGTTATCTTATATTGCAAGAAAGACGTTAAACTGACCCAAGCTGAGATGGATGAAAGTGATCTATTGCTTCTGCCTCTAATGTGACTATCCCTTCCTTTTCCTTCTGCGCTTTACTCTAGGTCTAAGCAGGAGCGCCAGTGTATCAGAGAATGAACTCAAGGAAGCTCGTGTCCGAAGTCAGATAATTGCTGCACAGCTCACCGTCCCTTCCAACTCTAATTCCAGAGGTGTCCAGCTTTTCAACCGACGCAAGCAGAGGGTCAACGCCTTTACACTGGAAAGCGGCGGGGAGGGGCCAAGGAAGGACATAACAGATAATGGTACCACCGGCCTTTCTGCTAATAAACTGACATGGGCAGAGAAAAGCATTGAGGAAAAGGACAGAGAACTGAACCTTAAGAACAGCACTGCCAATCTGCTCTGGTCGCCCACTCTGAGAGCAGCAGGAAGTGGCGATATCATGGAGGAACCAATGGAGCATCTCTATGAGGGGGAGGGCGTAGTCAACAGTGTTGTCCCGGAGAGACATTTCCTTCCGGTCAGTGAGAAGGATGACTTGGAGGAGGAGGTGAAGTTTATGAAGGAGGAGGTGGGCGATGAACATGTGGGGGAGCTGCGGGACGAAGCCAACGATGGCGTCACGCCTGGAGGTGGCCGCATTTATCCAGGCCGGTTAGAGCCAGTTGAGCGTGAGGAGGGGGCGAATGGGCTATGCACTAAGCCAACTCACCCCGGAACGCTTGTTAACGGCTGCCACGGTAAACCGGGCCCAGAGAAGCTGTACGTGTCCAAGCAGACCACCATCATCAACAGAACAGCCAGGCCCTTCTTCTCTCCCACCACAGTACAGTCTTCAGAGCCTGTCAGTCCAGTCACGGACATCCCGCCTGCTCCATCCTACTCCACTCCCCCCCTACCTACTTTCACACCGCCCAACCCGGTGGCATTCTCCCCTCCACCCCCGCCTCCATCATACCCGACACCCCCTCTACCAGCTTTCACCTGCCAGCCCCCCAAGAGCTACTCTACGCTGTCTCCGGTCATGTCCCCTACCCCACCTCAAGGGCAGCCCTGTACCCCGTCAGGTCCTTGCTCGCCCCCTGACCTGCCCCTGCCCTGTCGCGGCCCTCCTCCGGTACCACGGCCCTCCATCTTTGTTCCCCGGCACGTTGAAGAGAGAAAAGCGATAACGCAGATTAAAACAGGCATACTTGAGGAAGGGGCTGCCAGGCGGGCCACCAGGAGGTCAATGTTCACCTTCAAGGAGAAGCCGGTGGTGGCCCCCAACCCTGAGCTGCTGTCTCTGGTTCAGGGTGCGGACCAGAGGAAGAAACATGGGAGCAGGACCGCGGTGCCGGAGCCCGTACTGATGGAGGAAGAGCTGCTCGCCCTCGGCGCTGAGGCCTCCAACTTCCTGGCCAGGGAGCAGGACAAGGGGCGGGCAGAGATGGCCGGGGCTCCGGAGTGGGCGTCCAGCCTCAAGAGCTCCGCCACCAGGGCTCGGGCGGAGCACGGGCCGGAGCAGGCCCTCGTCAATGCATCGGGAAAGGGGGCGGAGCTCTTCGCCAAGCGCCAGTCCAGGATGGAGAAGTACGTGTTGGAGAGTCAGAAGGCGGGACAAATGAGATCTCCGTCTCCCACCATGTCTTTGCCTCCGTCGTGGGTGTACCCGTCGAACATGCCCGGCAGGGTCAAGGCCATCGCTAAGGACTCTGACGTCAGCGCTCAGCTCTCGCAGACTCTGCAGGCTCAGCAGGCCATCAGAAAACGGCAGGCGCCAAAAGCCCCGCCTCCGCCGCCCGCTCCGGAGCCTCCTCTGGAGAACGGCTGCACCAAGATAGAGATGGAGCTGTCCAAGCACCAGCCCTACCAGCTCAACTCCTCGCTCTTCATTCTGAATCCCATCAGAGATCCCATAAGCTCCTTACCTCGGGGAGCGCCGCCTCCTCCCAAGCCCTCCACGCCTTCCCAGCCTTATTCGAGGCAGGCGTCGTTGCCCAGCAACCCGTCCTCCCGCCTGAGTCCCACCCGGGCCCAGTGCTTGTCTCCCCAGATGCCCTTGAGGCCCGCAGGAGGGGCACGTGTCTCCTCAACGTACGGCGTCGCCATGACCACCAGTCCACCTCGGGTCACGTCACCCGTGGGGGCCGTGACTCCAGAGCGCCTGTCTTCCCCTCGCTCCGGGGTCCAGACGCCAAGACCTACCTTTTCTGCTACCAGGGCAGGGATTGAGCCTCAGGTGTGGAGACCCTCGCTATACTATTACTAGAGAATGTATCTGCATTCGCAGGGCACGAAAGTGGATAGGGATATTTCTTTGTGGATAGGGAGTTAAAGTAGTTCAAAGTTTGCTTTTAAGGTGATTTAAAGGCACTACATTTCATTCGAGGAAATTAGATACTTATTGAACAGTAAATCAAATTGGTTACACACAACTAAATAAGTAACATATGGCACATTACTTTAGCATAGCGTATTTATGAAAGCAATATATTTAATTTAGATCCTCTATATGTTTCTGTTGTTGTATTTGACATTTATAATTAGGTCTCAATTTCAAATATGTAACTTACTTACAATAGCATATTATTGCATATTATAATCATACATTTGCGTAATGGGTAAAATATTGCAATGGTTAATTATATATGTGGGATGAGGACTCTACCTTGAGATGCACAATCTTGCCTTACAGTCGTCCTTGTATTTAACTTATTATAAGTTATATTTCAGCAGCAGCACTTTCAGTACATTTTAAATTACTGCTAGATATGTAATTAGATATGACTGCTTTAAACCCATTTTTTCGCATTACACTGCTTTATAAAGCACTTTAACAGATGTTCTGCCATCTGAGTTATGATCGATACATTTGCAATTGAATATGGGCTCACAGACGTGGATGTCAATGTGAGGGTTTCTTTTATGTCTCAGTTTCTACTGGGTAATTACTTCTGCTTTCCAACATTTTCAACATAAGGTGCTTAAAAGTGCCTTTGATGTTTCAAGTCTGAATTTTGCATGCTATTTTATGTCATGTATTTATATACTTTACCTTTCAACAACAATTATTGGTAACAGAACACAATGAAATATATACAATGTAGCCCTTCAAAGGATAACCTCAAATTAATGATACTTCTTCCAGGACATTGTTTTTCTAAAACCTGATGCACTTTTTCTGATTCTGTCTCTGATCCTGTCTTTCTTGACTGTTGCTTGTGTTTGACTATTTTTCTGTTTCTTCAATTAAACCTTTAACCTGACAACTTGTCTACTTCTGCTTTCTACATTTCCATATCCCACTGTCTTGTTACTGCGCACATTCAAAGAAGATCCTTCAGTGTTGTCTCTTTTTAATTTTCTTTTTAATTTTACTATAGTCTTTGAAGTGTAACTTCAGAATACCAATTTTAGAGTAGTGACTTCTACATAACGATTTGAGTGATGTGAGATTGTGGATATTAAAATTGCAATTTTAATGGTGCAGGGGCTCAGACCTTCAGAGAAATGACCCCTGACCTGGCCTGTGTACTATTATGTACACTGACATTTTTGTTATAATCAAATGTCACACTTAGATTCACCTTTCTACTACTTCTAATGTATACAGTTTAGTTTATATAAGCAGAACCGGAGATACCTTTTCACTGGCATGTCTGAAATATCAAAAGGATAGCTTGTAGCCTCAGCGGAGTAACATATCTCTGTAAAGGTTAGTCACCTTGCAAAGGGCAAATGTCAGAAACCTGAGAGTAACATTTAAACCAGGCCTATGTGTAGCAGTATCCAGTCTTTTTGAAGAAACAAAACACAGAGATGGCCTAGATGCCACTGGGACTCCATCTGGTCCTTGAAAGTTTCTTTGGAAAGACTGTAGCTGAATGAAATGTAAAGAAATCCAATTGCAATATTATTTATAGGATTTGTGTTTATTAAGA
The DNA here is from genome assembly GCA_027564795.1 of Aphredoderus sayanus. Taxonomy (NCBI): domain Eukaryota; kingdom Metazoa; phylum Chordata; class Actinopteri; order Percopsiformes; family Aphredoderidae; genus Aphredoderus; species Aphredoderus sayanus. The sequence goes on along the minus strand of JAODUG010046114.1, from coordinate 9,256 downwards.
TACAATATAAATCAGTAAGAATAATACTTTTTTGTAATCTTAATATCAATTCTAAGCAAAAAAGCCTCCTGTTTACCATTTTGTGTACATTTGACGTTGTTTGGTTATTGGTTTATAATGTGTTATTTTCCACCAGACTAAAAAGGAGTCTTCCCGTGCTGTAACTCTCAGCGAGACACCAAACCGAACGTCTAGCCTTGGCAGGCGTTTCAGCAGCCCAGAGGGTCCCAGAGCTGGTGTGTGGTCCCCGGTCCCCCAGCCCTCCTCTACCATTTCCACCTCCAGACCCTCCGTCGTATCCCCTGTGTCGCCTCCCTGGGGCTCGCGATGCCAGTCTCCCGTTGTCGGCCAGAGTGCCCAGCCTTCCAACAGTTCCATTACCAGAGCTGCCCAAACCAGACCTGCCGTCACCTCTCCCCTGTCTCCCCAGTGGGGCTCACGGTGCCAGTCGCCCTCCCCCGCCACCGTGTCTCCTGTCTCGCCGCCGGGGGTGAGCCGCTGCATGTCTCCCACCAGTAGTAACCTCGCCTCCAAGGCCAGCCATCGCCTCCTGGCCAAGAACATCATCAATGCAGCCAAGCGTAAAAACAGCCCATCTCCCGGTGCGGTCCCTGGGCACAGCCTCCCCATCTCGCCCCTGGGATCGAGTTCCCACCATGGGTACGAGAGTGGCAAGCCACCTCTTAGCCCGTACCAGTCACGGGCTTTGGGAGCCCAGTCCCCTACGTTCACCAGCCCCCCTCTTACACCCACGCAGAGGATTTGTTCCCCGGTGAGGCTGTACAACACCCGCTCCCTCACTGACTCTGATGCCTCTGTGGAGTCGGAGGATTCCGGCCTGAGGTCGCCCGGCCTGCGTACCTACAACACATGTCCCCGTGGCTGGGGTGGCAGCTTGAGGGTGAAGCAGAGCAGCATCTCCACTGACCTGTAGGAACCAGAAGGATGTCAAGGCAAACACAGCCTACACACAAAACCTGTAGTATAGTACCAGGCAGGTTAAAAGCATATATTGATTTGACGCGGCTATGAATATTTTAGTCAAATTAAGGGATTGAAAATGTGACCTGTTGAATGGCATCACTAGATGCTGTATTAAGGCAGTGTTAGATCATTTGTGTTCATTGCATGCACTTGCGTGAATATGCATTATAAATAATGCAATGACTGTTGCTGTTACGCTTCTAACACCAAAAAGTTTGACTACCAAAGATGCTTGGATTTATTTGGAACCAGTTATATACTTGCTTCACCAGGACCGTATATTCATTTAGCTAGATGACTTCAGAAGAGATCAAGAATTTAAAGGATATTTGCTGGTTTTACATAAGTCTAAGCAATGCTGCATAATGCATAAGGAATGTATGGAGTTAATCTGTAAATATATGATTTACTTTTTATCAAGGCATGCTCTTGAAAGTTGACCAAATACTGTATTAATTGATGAAAAAAGACTGTATGCGCACATTCATAATGATTGGAAATGAAAGGCTTAGTATAAAGCCTGCAGTTCAACACCCATAAACCTTAAATTCATTGATTAGAGAACCATTGCCATTATAGGTAATATCATAAATGGTTATAGTTTTCACTACAGCATGCCATTCATTTAAACCAATAGAAAGCTTATTGTGCATAATTACTGCAGTGCAATAATCCATATACCTGTCATTTTTTGTTCTGTATTTGATAAAATGAATGTAAAGCTTTACAGAATTATAGGGAATGACCAAAATGACAGTTAATTTGAACGAGTTATGGTATGGAGGGATTTGGTGTATCATCTAATCAATGAAACACTGGTTGTGTGTTTTAGAAGTGAAACTACAGGATTGTTTTGAAAGGTATGGTATTTGTGATGTTCATAATTGGAAATGGGGGAAGTTATGTTGTGTGAACAGCTTTGAGCTTTGTCTATGAAATATGACAAAGCACACTTTGTAATCATTGTTTGGTACAGTATGACCTTATACAATATTTTTTATATTGACACATACTATTGGCACATTAAGAAACAAAATATTTGAAAAGGTTTTGCTAGGTTTATAGAGGCATGTCTGTAGTATGTCAATAAGGTAGAGAAGGTTAACCAAGATAGTGTTTAGTGTTGTATTTACCTAAAGGTTTGGAAGAATGTTGTAGCCTATGTTGTGAAGATTTCATCTAAAGGTTTATGAATAGGATTACATGTAAGGGTTTGTAAAGGTATGTATTTCACATGCATACATAACTGTAATGCACATGCTCTTTAATGTTATTTTTTTTAATTTTATTTACTTGATTTGCACTTCTATTCACACATTTTCAATGGCAAATGTCATTGGTAATTAGATGCAAGCTGTGTTTTGGGGTTACTGAAACCATGTTTCATAATTTCTATCTCTTTTAGCACACAAGTATTCATTCCCCTGTTCCCTGACACAGAAGCCAAAAGCATCAGCACATTTCTACATATTTACACGTGTGCCTTGTGACTGACAGGGGCACCTGCTCTGTTGACTTGGCATCTTCAGCAATAATAACCTGATCACTGACATGGAATGGTTTCAACCCGGCTCCATCTGGCCCAGCACAGTGGACCATTTCTGAGAAGATTAACACGCCAGCATGAAAATGAGATTGACCAACCATCCGGATTTTGGATCTCCATTATGATATTGTCAATAACACTGCCAGTTCATAACTCTCTGATGACTGATGAGTACCAAATAAAAATATGACACCGGAAAATGAGAGCGCTTGTGTTTTGTATTCTTTGCTATTGACATTAAAATGATATGGCTCATATTAGGAATTTGATACACAAGTACAGAAGATATTTCACTAAATGGAAGAATATAGTATATTGGTTTAAAATGTTTAGTTTTTCCACAGTTTACAAATAAGGTTTGTTTGTCTTGTTTATAGGCTATGTTGGAATTGGAATTACGTATTACAAACTCATATTTATGTTTGTATGTGTGTGACCAGCTCACAGTACAGTATATTCTTCTTGTTAAGAAGATATGTCTATCTGTTAAATATCTTAATTAGGCTATAACATACAATAGCAAGTTCTCTAATGTTTGGCACTTACATTATCTCAGTTTAACTCAGTTGCTGAAAGTAAACAATAATACATAATCTAAATTATGCATATTACTATGGCTTCAGGGCTACAGTATATTTTCAACAACCTTTAACCACAATATTGTCTGAACAGCTAAGATGTAGCTTAGTCTTTACAGGTCCGTATACTGCCATCTACAGGACAATAAAGGGATAATGAAATATTGTTTTTGTCATGCTTTGGGTCATCAGGTCATAATAATTATAACCTTTTCATGTAGATCTATTGTTTCAAAAAATAGACCTATTATAATTTGGAATTTAAAAAATCATTCTCTGTCAATATTTTTCCCTGCTATAATTGTTATAATTATCATTGAATATTGCTGCATCAGAAAAGTCAGAATTCCAACAGAATATGTCACGTAAAGAAAGAAAGAAAATGTATGCAAATCTATAATCATAATAATTATTGTTGTGCGTGTTATTTTATGCAATCAAACAGGGGTCTACTTACTAAACTTCAATTAAATATTTTTGAAATTGCAACCTTGTAAACTCTAGCCAAGTTCTGTCAAATTTTTAATAAGTTCACTAAACTTGTGTAGGCCTATTTGATCCACATACAGTAGAGGTCGCTCAAAACGAAGTTGCGAACCACTAGACACCTACAGTAATGGGATTCCCTCCCTCGTTTGACAGCAGGGCTTGTTTTAGAAGAGCTCTAAACAAGGATGAAGCTTTTAGCGAGCAAGAAGCAGCAACGGAGATAAATTCATTGATAATATAGATGAAAGGGCACACCGTTTATCACTATATTTGCATGCATTAGACATATTTTGTAACTCATCTTTTCTGATTGTATATTGATTGACCTGCAGATGAATTCATGTGTCTTCCTACAGTACTAGGGAAGTGCCCCGAGATGTTTTGTTAGCAGCTACTGCAAGCAATAACTTGCTAAGATAGCCTAGGACGCTAACTGTTTACTTGAACTGGTCGTGTGGAGAATAATGTCGCTAATGTTACTTCTGATTTGTAATGAGGACTGGTTGATAGGCAAGTTGGCATTGGTTAGCTAATGGAGGCAACTAACAATTGCTCGAACGCTTTAAAACTGCAGCTAAGCGTTAGAAGTAGTCTACGTTACATTAATTAGCTACAGTAGTCGGCTAGCGAGCTAGCTCGCTACTACAGTTCAAAGAATGAGTAGAAAGCATAATCATTATAAAGGAGCCGAAGTTAGCTGCTGCGTAAAGTACTTCTTATTTGGATTCAACATAATCTTTTGGGTAAGTTAATGCTGGTATTTTTGCCTTTTAGGTGATACATTTGATTATTTTTCATGGCCTTTTTATATCAATATTTGTAACGGACAGTTTGCAAGCGACGTTTAGATTATCATAATCGTTGACCTAAGTAGTTTAGTAGTTTGGTAAGTTTTCTTTTTTTATTTGTATAGTAGACCTAACAGTATTTAAAATTATATATATAAAAAAACGTGTTTACTAATGCACAGACTTGACTCAAGCCCTCTTTGACAACTCAGTTATCAAGTAAATACATACTGTAACAGTAACGTTTTTTCTACTTGCTATGTGTAACCTAGCAGTACAAATTGCAACTGTACATTGCTACATATCTTCAGCCAAATCAAATGGACCAAACTGCAAAAACGACAGCCAAAATGTCATTAAAGTAAAATACCATGTTATTATTATACTTGGTAGGCAAGGTTTGTGTAACCCCCATGGACTGCAATGCAACACATTGGTCAAAATCCTTGTATGTGGAAATGTAATCAAATAGTACCAGAATGTACTTGATGAACTACTTGGTTCTAATTATTTATATTTATCCTTTGCTCTGTCAAAAACATTAAGGATGACATGGGGTTTTTACTGTCTCATCTGCTTATTGTTAATAAGAAAGTCCAGATCAGATTAGGTCTAGGAAGTGTGACTGCTCACGTCCCTTCATCCCACCTGCTCTGCCTGGCCTCAACACTGCAGGCATATGACATTTGGTAAGGGAATGACACGTCATTGTGGCCCCAGAGGGTCTTCCCACGCACTGTCTGAAGTAAAAGGCCACACTTGCTTGAATACCAGCAAGCCGCCTTCCACTGAGCACCCCATTCACTCCCTGCTCCGCTATTGTGCTCGGGCACTGCATGACGGCATTGTTTCTCACTTTGTCTCACACACAAGCGCATACGTGCACATGCGGGCAAGCGCACACACAGGGTGGTGAGAATGGAAGGGGGAGGGAGGACCGCGTCTTCTGTTTTCTCATCTTGTCTTGTCTGGCAGATGGTATCTCGGCCTGCATGAGCTTGACTCTTCTAGTCGCCCTCCTTTTCCCCTACAGTGTGCTCATTCCTCGTCTCAGTCTTCAGCACTTCCTTACGAATTGCAGTAGCACGCCTTATCGCTTCTAGCAATTCTTAGGAAGACGGAAACATTTACATGCACCTAAATGCGTCTCCTGTTGTATGCCTAAATAGTGACGGAGGATTTGTTGTCATTTTATATGAGCACTGGTCCATATTTCAATGCGATTAGTTACTTATTTGTGAAGTATTGATTCATAGCCCCTATGCCTTACTCATATCCTTTCCCCATCTGCTGTACACCTAGGGCACATTATTAAGCATGTCTCCTCAACCATGCAGCATGTTCCAGCTTGCTGACTCATTGTGTTAATATTCTCCAAAAGATGCCTCTTGTTTGTGTGTACTGTCTTGTGAAACAAAATTTGACAAACAAAACCAGTACATCCATAGGCCTATTCACAAGCAGGCAAGACAACCCATTTGCTTACAGAATTACTTACAGAATTACAAGTGCGCAAATGCAAAAAACCTGTTTGTATAGCTTTTGAACTTTATATTAGCAGCCTGACATAAAATGTAAAAAAAAAAAACACACCTTGTCTAAAGGCGTCTAAAAAAAAAAATAGACACTTTCTTTACATCTGATTAATCACATTTTCTGCCTCAGCCACTGAAATGTTTTGGAGCTGTAGTTAAAAACTCTTGTTAGGTTCGAACCGACTCTCTGATTTTGTTGGATGCAGGCTGCATGTTATTAGCTATCTACAGCTCTGTGCTCACCATTGTAACTCCTCGCCTGTATCGGCCAATCTAATCAGACACATTTTGCTCCAGCAGTCTCATGGACAGCAAGCTCTTGTTCTAGTTAAGGTCTATACAGTGGTTCAGCCAGTTTTACACATTGAGGACTAACAAGTGTAAATTAAGAATATAGAGATTTATTTGCTGTCAGACACGGTTCACAGTGTCTGACAGCCATTTGATCTATATTGATATTGTCAATATACTTCATCAGTGGGAATTGGACTGTGCTAGCCAAGCCACTGACCATAGAAATACAGTGTTCTGGGAGTTACAGAGATGTTGTGCTCTACACAGTAAATCTAGCCTGCCCTGCCTATACACTCACTAAGTCTGTAGCCTTTGTGTGTGTGTGTGTGTGTGCCTGTTTTCGCACAGCTAACTTAAGCTTAGTTGAGGTTAATAAGATCAGATGGCTTAGACAGATATCTCCTTAAGTGTTGATAATCCTGCTGTCCATTTGAAGAGAAACCCCTGGCAATGGGACACCCACACAAACCTGTGTTAGCATACCTCAATGGCTGGTTTATATTACTTCAGCACTAGTGCACACGTACATCCCATGACGGGCCAGGATTATGCAAGTTTTCATTTCAACCAATTACTACACCATCTGATCAACATTAATTAGCATACTTTTAATCAGTGATGAGAGGCACTAATTAGTGAATTATCATCTGAGGGCAACCAATTAAGGAAATCAGCTGCAGTGAAATGAAACCTGCTTACTCTTGGCCTTGCATGGAGCATAATTGGAAGACTATAAAGCACATAAAGAAGGCTTTATTATCCAACAATTAAACCAACTTGTGTTTACATCTGCCTGAGATCTGATTCTGTTGAAAGCCACACTATCTCCTTAGTGGTTAGGGTGGTCCTCTGCCAGGAAAAAGGTCCTTGGTCAGATCCCTTAAAAGCATCCTTTAGCAAGATACCTGATCTTAACCTCCTCCTCTGTGCCTGCAACGGTGTCAGTTTGGATTCAAGCTTCTGCTAAATCACTGTAATTGTTATGTGGCCTGATCACATTCTGATCTCAAATCAGAATAGCCACAATGCAGTGTATTGGAGGTGTGCAGGAATCAAAACACACAAACTTGCAAAAAATCTGAAAATGTGTACACTGTACAAAAAGGAATAGGTCCCGTCGAGATTTCAGATGCACAGATGATTTATTTTCAAGCTGTACAATAATGCTCCTTTCCATGTTGTTTTCCTGACACCTATGGCTCTGTGGCACCACTGTAGGAAAAACTGTGATGATGAAAAAGTAAACCGTTCACTGGGGAAGGGTTTTGTTTGCATTTACAGTAATTTCCTTTCAGTTCAATTTAAACCTTATTGTCTGTTTAAAAAAAAAAGGGGAAGTTTATTTTACATAGTAATTAAACATGCATTTTCAAAACATACATGAAATCCACAGCAGCTAACAAATCTTGCTGTTTGCGACTTCGACATCCATAAATGCATGTCAATAAACAATCTTGTAAATATTATTCTAATATTAGAAAACTTTTTTTACTCTCTACAGACTACCACATCTGCACTAGGTGCTTACACAATGAATTAGTACAGCAAGTGCAATATATTTTATTCAAGTACTGATCAGAATATTTGGCAATTGATAATGTATAGTTTCATTCTCCAGAATGAACAATCATTCTACCTTGTGGTTTTTGTTAATCTGAGCAGATTTGACTAAATTAATGAATTACTGCTTTACTGCTTTAGTTAGAATCTCTTCTATGTTATACATGAACCCTACCTGCTTACCTTGAGACACTCAAGTAAAAAGCCACCACGTCTGGTTTTTAATGTCAGTGGAATGAGCACAAAGGAATCTGGTTAAGAGCACAAGGCAATACTGTTTTCTTTGTGTTTTATGTGAGTGTAAATTTGGTGTCCTTGCCTTCCTTGATTCGGCCAGCATTCCAATGTTATGATTTGGCTTGATTTGAATAGGCTAATTACAGTTTGTTTTCATATAATGCTTCACTTGACATTGTGGACAGCTACAATTTTAAAAGAATTCCATTTTTAACAGCTATGCCATACATTGGTGGAGCCAATTTAATTTTCTAGGTTTATGAGTGTTTGTAAAAGCAAGCCATGCAAAAACAGATGATTTTTCTGATGACATGCGGTGCGATTGGTATAATGTTGTGCCTCAGTCCCTCATAGCCTGTTCTGGTGGGACTCATCGTATAAGATATGCATTTATATTGTTGGTTTGACAAGTATCATAAGTCTGGCAGGGAAGGCTAATACCAAAGAGACTGCATCTGTAAAGACCCTCTTTGTAATGAAGGGCCAGGCCTACTGTGTTGCAACCTCTAAGCTGGCTGGTGATTTGCACTAGGCCACGTAATCCAATTTTAGCCATCTGGCCACAACATTGTGATGATTGGTTCTTTCAGAAGCTCAGATCATGATCTTTTTCTTTGCACCCAAAAGGTGCATAAAGTGCATACAGTTCTATAATATTAGATATACTACTAGAGTGCTATTTTTAATAATGCCTTTGCAAAAATAGACAGGTAAGCTAGAGCATGATAAGCACATAAAATAAGTATATGCAAATGATGTGCTTAAGATAATTAAACTTGCAGTAAATAATGGAATGAGGGTACATCAGCTCAGTATGGAGTAATAACCCATAGATAGATAATTGTCTCTTCTCGTGACTGTTGACATGTTCATGTTGTGTACAGCAGATGCAGATGACCTGAAAATCATTGTATTTTCGACAGGACGCGCCGTTATGTACAATGATTGAATATATGATTGTGGACTATTGTATTGGTGAATATATGATTGTGGACTATTGTATTGGTGAATATATGATTGTGGACTATTGTATTGGTGAATATATGATTGTGAACATAGTAGGCCTATTGATCCTAAGCCTTGTGTTTTTCTCTGTTTTCATCCAGTTACTTGGAGCAGCGTTCCTGGCCATAGGCCTGTGGGCATGGGCGGAGAAGGTAAGCACACGCACACAGACGCACTATGCACATCAGGACTGCTACAAAAGCATACTTTGCATTCCGCTCTTTATGACCACTGTTAAAG
>JAODUG010046105.1:0-16271 GCA_027564795.1 Aphredoderus sayanus | reverse complement strand
TTGAGGCCACAGCTCTCCGCTGCAGCTTCAGCAATGGAGGCTTTGAACATTGCCCACTCAAGTTCAATGTCCCCAACTTAATGTACTTTCAATCAATCTTTATTTATATAGCACTTTTCATACAAATACATGTAACAGTGTGATTCACACTACAAAATCATTAAATACAATAAAATAAAATATATATAAAAATAAATAAGATAAAGTAATACCACCACCCTATGTAACACCTGTCATCTCAACCCTCCAATCAATAACAAGCACCAAAACAGAAAATCAAACCCAAACATCTGGAGTCCCATTCCCACCATCCCTGAAACACAAAAAATCTGGGGACCCAGGGAGTAAGTAGGAATTACTTAATATTAGATCTCTCGCCAACAAATCTTTCTTGGTAAATTACATTATAATTTCCTACAACCTAGACTTTATGTTTCTCACTGAAACGTGGTTAACAGATGATCGCAGTGCTACTATTCTTAATGAGACAGCACCTGAAAAATGTGGCTATATGAATACGTGTCGAAATGGTAGGAAAGGAGGAGGAGTGGCAGCCCTATTCAAAGATATGTTCCAGTGTAAAGAAAATAGACTAGGTAATTTTATTTCTTTTAAATACTGTTTTATATTGAAGGGTACACCCAAAATTTTGTTTTTAACCATTTACAGACCTCCACGAGTTATATCAGTCAGTTATATCAGTTGACTATAACTTACTTATTATTAAAGGGGATTTTAACAACCACATAGATAATACTACAATAATACCAAAGAACTTTTTGCACTACTTGACACTTTCGATCTCACTCAACATGTGAAAGAACAGACACAAACTAGATCTGGTTATCTCTAAAGGCCTCGATATTTCCTCTGGCACTGTGTGACCATTTCTGTGTCTTTTCTTAATCACTTATCACCCCGATTATTCCAGTAAACTCTGTTCCAGTTAAGAAAAGGTACATTAATGAGAGCACCAATGCACAGTTTATGAAAGCCATAGCTATCCTTCCAACAATAAGTTCTGATTCAGTTGAGTCAGCTGATGTACTCCTGCATAATTTTAATGCCAAAATATTGAATGTCATGGATCGGGTGGCACCGATAAAGGTAAAGACAACCATGAACAAACAGAAATCACCATGGAGAAATACCATTATGGTAAGTGCCCTGAAAAGAGAATGTTGGAAAGTGGAATGTAAGTGGAGAAAAACTAGACTTCAAATTCATTATGACATCTATAAACAAAGCCTTGTTAGCTTCAACAATGAGCAGCACCCCTGCAGGTCTATCTAAAGGCAGCACCTCTATGCTCTCACCCTGTAGGTCTATCTAGAGGCTGTGCCTCTATGGTCACACCTATCCTAGGAGCAGCGCTCCTGATGGATCGACTTTACTCTCTCCCTCCTTCTGCCTCTGGAGATTTTACTTGTGGTTTTTGGGGATGTATATATTACTAGTGGTGTTTTTGAATTTGCTCTAGGGTACCATTCCATTCAAGGTGCAGCGCCCCTGCGGGTCTATCTAGAGGCAGCGCCTCTATGTTCTCACCCTGTGGGTCTATCTCTCTATGCTCTCAGGGGCAGCGCTCCTGCTGGATCTACATGGAGGCAGCGCCTCTAATACTCTCTCCTTCCTTCTGCCTCATCTTTATACACATTGGGGTTTATTCTAGCTAGGATTGCTTTTATTTAGTTTCTCATCGTTTAAATGTTTTCTCTGAGGTTTCTCTACACTTCCAGTTTCTCTTGAGTTACCACTGGCGGTGAATGGTTTTAGGGGGGTTAAAATTATTAGATACCCACAGACATGCGTATGATGAGGAGCCCCCTGAACTAGCCATTCTGCTAAAGATAATTGTGATAAGTTTTTGCAAATATTTTAACCCTCGTGATGTACTCAAACATCTCGTATTTGGCCACACAGTGGCGCCATCTGATTGTGTATTGTTTTTTGTGTGTTTTAACCCTCCTGTTGTCCTCGGGTTTCAAACTCACACCTTGTTGTGTCAGCAGTGCACATCTTGTGTGTGTAAGTTGTAGAATTAGGTTTAGCGCCTTCTATCTGCCACAAAAACTTGGGTCATTTTGACCCAGAGGACATCAAGAGGGTTAATAAATGATTTACTAAGACGAGAGTGGACTTGACTGAAAATTGAGTGCAGCGTTAGTTCTGGCAAGCCACGGAAATCCGCTGCTGGCATCAGCTGACGCAGCCACTTCTCAGCTGATCAATTAACCAGAAGACTAACCTAACCTATTCATTGGCCCTTAGAAGAAGGAGTTTCCTATATATATGGTAGCTGCCAATTCCTCTCTATTGCTGTGTTTATAGCAAGAGGCCACCACCTCCCCTGCTCCTTCCTTTTTCTGATTGGTTGTGGTGCTTGTCTTCTGTATGTATCTGAGGTCGTGTTTGCTTTTTCGTGCTTGTTTTGCTGCAGGCTTGTTTGGGGGGTTAACATTTTTAAATACCCACATACATGCATGCGTATGATGAGGAGCCCCCTGAACTAGCCATTCCGCCAAAGATAATTGTGATAACTTATTGCTAATATTTTAATAAATGATTTACTAAGACGAGAGTGGACTTGACTGAACTATGGTTGACGAGAATAACCTAAAACATAGTTAAAGTGCCAAACCATGTTAGTGGAATGTGCAAATAAATTTGACATCCTGGCTTAACCAGAGAGATAAATTCATTATTCATTGATAAGTTCATTGTGGTTTCTGTCTGCATGTGCTTAATGCCCGTTTTTCTAAATAAATTCTGTTACCTGCCTTACCCGTGTTTGGGTCCTTCCCACCTGCTCACCACAACACCCTTATGGGAGATACCGCTTCTTGAGACTTCCATTTGGTGTGTCTTCAGCTCCTGAGGTTTTTCAAAAGTGCATAGCACAAAGGTTGGAAGGGTTAGAAGGAGTAGTGAACATAGTTGATGACATACTGGTGTGGGGTGAAAATGAAGAACAGCATGACAAGATTGTTGCTGTTAGAAGCTGTTAGATCGAGTCAGAAGCATCAATTTAAAATGTAACACGGAAAGATGTAAAATGAAAATGACAGAAAAAAGATATGTTGGACATGTTCTAACACAGGACGGCTTGAAACCAGACCAGAAAAAAGTCAGAGCAATACAGAACATGCCAGAACATGCCAGAGCCAGAAGACAAATCAGCATTGATGAGATTCTTAGGCATGCTTCAATATCTGGCAAAGTTTGTCCCGAACCTCTCAGATGCAAGTGCACCTCTACAGTATGTAAGTTGCTAGAGAGTGAAAAAGCTTGGCATTGGGAGACAGAGCAACAGACAACCTTTAAAAAACACTTGTGAGTAACGCACCAGTACTAAAGTACTTAGATGTTACTAAAGAGGTAATACTGTCAGTGGACGCAAGTCATGAAGGCTTGGGGGCAGTGTTGCTGCAAGGACAGCCAGTGGCTTTTGGATCAAGCTCTCTAACAGATTGTCAGAAACGATATGCACAGATAGAGAAAGAGCTCTTGTGTATGGATGTGAAAAGTTTCACCAATACATCTATGGCAAGACAGTTCGTGTGGAGACAGATCATAAGCCCCTGAAGACGGTGTTCAAGAAATCGCTCCAAAAAGCTCCTCCGAGACTACAGAGGATGCTTATTAGATTATAGTTCTATGATATGTTTGTCAGCTATAAGACAGGGAAAGAACTGTACATTGCAGACACACCGAGCCTATTTAAAACGGAAACATTAGCTCATAGCCTGAGAACAGACATGCTAGAGAGAGTTCATGAAGCGGTTTTTGCAATACATGGGATTCCCGATGAAGTTGTGTCAGACAATGGTCCTCAATTCTCAAATGCAGAATTCCAAGCGTTTGCAAGAAGTTGGGAGTTTGTCCATACCACTTATAGTCCTGGATATCCACAGTCAAATGGACAGAGTGAGAGGGCGATCCACAGTGAAGCAGTTGCTGAAGAAAGCTCAGGAGGGCCAATGTGATCCTTATGTTGCTTTATTGGAGTACAGGAATACACCACTGGTTGATGTGAAGGTATCAGCTGCACAGCTGCTCATGGGCGAAGACTTAAAACGAAGTTGCCTACTACTGAACCGTTGTTAAAGCCACAACTGTACGTTAATATACAGGAGCGTTTCAGAAACAGGCAGCTAAAACAAAAGCATTACTATGACAGAGGAGTTAAAGAGTTGCCTCCTTTAGAGATTGCAGAGAAGGTGAAGGACTCAAAAATGAGTGGAAACCAGCAGTTGTGTTGAGAAGTCATTCACAACCCAGGTCATTCGTGATCCAAACGATGGACACACATTCAGGAGGAATAGGCGACACCTGATGAAGACCAGCGAGGTGACCTTTCCACAACTATTGCCACCGATCGTGTGAACGCCACTTAAGACACAACACGAGGGTGTGTACAGCTCAGCCTCACAGAAGGAGAACTGCAACGTCCCAGCTTCACCCAGATGACAGACCTACTACATCTACAGGCGTGAGCCAGACGGGGTCTACCCAACCACGCCTCCTCGTCCAAAGAAGGAAAGCTGGATGGGCCAAGGCTCAACCCAATTGATGACCACGCCAGTGCCATGGATCCAAGGGAGGAACGCTCCTCTACCCGACTCAACCCCACTGCTCACCACATCATCTACCAGACACCCAACCAGTGACAACAGATCGACTGATCCATGTCCTCGACGCCACGTCACCACCAGGATGCCCAACAGGAAACGTAAGTGATTAGTAATATGCCAATAGCCGGTGACCACCATTCCACTTATTCCTGACGGGGCAGATGAAGGAACATAGGGCTAACATAGGCCAGAGTGAAGCTAACCTAGGCTAGGAGCTAGCATAACATAGGCTAGGCTAGAAGTAGCTAAATAAACTAAGCTACAGCATAGGCTAAGCTAGTAGCTAACTAAGCTAAGCTAAGGCGAGGCTACTGTAGGTTAGTTGTTTAGCAATCGTCAGTTGAGCTTTCAGTGTAGCCAGGTTGGATGAAAAACCACTTTCACATGGTTCAAATGTTCTATTCATGAAGGTTGATGAAGGATTTAATTCCTTTATTGTGTATTTCTATGTTTATGAGAGGATCTCACGTGAACGTGTTGTACAGTTTCTATGTGTTTTTAGTTAGGGTATAATCATTATTATGCAACGTTTAACCACAGTATATATCATTTATTATGCATGCTACATTTAGTCACTTTTGAGTGCTTTAATAAATCTATGATTTTATAATAAGCAGTGGTTGCTACTGTTTATGTGTAACAGAAACGGGTCCCTATCATCGTGAAGAATTCATAAATTTAGATTTATGATAACGAGCATAATTTTGAAATATTACTTTATTAATAATCCTAAAGGTAACTAAACACCTAGTGTCTACTAAGGGATATTGAATAGTTAGTGGTGCCCCACTTTATTCATAATGATTATTGAAATACGAATTATGAAAATATTAATTTTCATAAACTTTTCCAAATGTAATAATACCCTACATTTCGTATGTAGGTTCACTACAAAAGGTATATTTATTTAACACAGCTACAGGGACCAAAACTAATTGGAAACAATGTTTTAGATGAATATTGCATATGGCAACAGGTGATTGAGAAGTCGCTGGTTTGAACCCCACTAACTCCTCACCAAGTGTCGAGGTGTACTTCCAATTATTCCAATTATACAAAAAGAAATAACAACAGAAAACAAGGTAAAAGTCATGAAAATAATAAAAACCCATTCCCTAGAGGCCGATTTGCTTTATCCCTCTAACTACCTTGGCCCCTGTTAATGAACTCTGATAGCGGTATTTACCTGCCCTAGCCACATCGGCTACTGGCGGCATTTACCTGCCCTAGCCAAATCTGCTAGCGGTACTTTGCAGCTACTAGCAGCATTTACCTGCCCTAGCCAAATCTGCTAGCGGTACTTTGCCTGCCCTAACCACATCAGCTGCTAGTGGCATTAACGCGCTCTAGCCAGATCTGCTAGTAATTGTTTGCCTGCTACTAGCGGCATGTACCTGCCCTAGCCAAATCTGCCAGCAGTGCTTTGCCTACCCTAGCCACTTCAGCTACTACCGATACATATCCATGGGAAAAACTAGACAAATCATAATTATCTCTACTGTACACCTGCCCTAGTCGCCGTAGGCTTTTCAGAGATCTAAACCTGATTAAAACACATTTGTAAAAGGGGCACGAACCAACAGGAAAAGTTTCCAAACCTTATGGAGAATAATAAAACAGATTTTATGATCTAAGTAAAAGACATGAAATAAATATTTATCAAATTAAAAAGAAAAGAAAATTACAATATCATAAAATACATATAAGGATGAAAACTTAGGAAGTTATAAGGTTAAACAGTGTGGATAAGCAAAAGTACTCGGTCATAGGCACGAGAAGTGTTTTTAACCTGGATTTAGAAATTGCTAATTTATTCCAAATGTGCACAGCATAAGTGCTAAATGCAGCTTATCCATGATTCGTTTGGACTTTAGGCTGTACTAATTGACCTGTGTTCATGGATCTAAGAGCCCTTCTCGGTTGGAATTCTTCAAACATATCAGAAATGTATTCAGTTCCTAAACCATTATGAAATTTATAAACTAAAAGAACAACTTTGAAGTCTATTCTGTAACTAACTGGAAGCCAGTTTTAAGAACCAAAGTGATGTGCTCCATTCTCTTTGTCCTGGTTAACATTCTAGCAGCAGTATTCTGAATGAGCTGCAGCTGTTATTTTTGGCAGTCCTGTTAAGAGCCCGTTACAGTAGTCAAGCTTCTCTTGGTCTTTTTGGGACACCACGCCTTTGATTCTGGCTATATTTTTTAGATGATAGAATGCTGTTTTGGTGACCGCTTTGATATGTTAAATGTGAGGTCTGAGTCTATCAGGACACCTAGATTACGCACTTGCTCCCTGGTCTTTAGGGCCCGAGTGTCCAGCTCTTTAATAATACTTGTTCTTTTATTTTTGTTGTTTTATCTTGATTCAATTGTAGACAGTTTTGGTTCATCCAGGTATGTATGTGCTCTATACAGCGACACAAATAGTCTATTGAGCTGTTGTCACACAGATCAAGGGCTATGTATATTTGGGTATCATCAGCATAGCTGTGGTGGTTAGAGGTAGCATATAGAGATTGAACAGAAGCGGCTCCAGAACTGATCACTTTTGGAACTGCGCATGTCACAGCCACCCTATCAGATTACCAATGGTGTCAAAGTAACTGCGGCCATCTAGATAAGATTGGAACCAATCGAGGACTGTCCCAGAGAGGCCTACCCACTTTTACAGCCCATCTGTAAGTATTCTATGATCTACAGCATAGTTTCTCAACGTGGGCGGTACCACCCCCCAGTTCAGAGGACAACTGGGGGCGCTAGAAGCAATCTTTTGGAAAGGGGGGCATTGAAGTGCACTTGGGGGGCGTTTGTTTTGACGTGTTTACACCAAATATTCATAACAATACGAGTTTAACTCAGTCACCAATCACATCGGAGTGATCAGAACACCTGGCGGGTTCTAGCTGTCATCGCATAAAAACGAAGTCACGTGGAACGTCAACTTCCATCGAAAGTCCTGGCGTAAACACTATTCTAGTTTTTGAATGATGAGCAAAACCGGAGATGTATACATTTTATATTAATTTT
The DNA here is from genome assembly GCA_027564795.1 of Aphredoderus sayanus. Lineage (NCBI taxonomy): Eukaryota > Metazoa > Chordata > Actinopteri > Percopsiformes > Aphredoderidae > Aphredoderus > Aphredoderus sayanus. The sequence continues at coordinate 8,608 of JAODUG010046105.1, read as the reverse complement.
GTTTTAAATAAATACATGTAGAAATAATTAACAAATAAATAAATACACACAGCAATGCCAATTGAAAAACACACAAATCATACACAATCAGATGGCGCCGCCGTGTGTCCAAATACGAGATATGAGTACATCACGAGGGTTAAATTAATCTAAATCTTTTGTTATATGAATAAACATAATGTCAGAATCTGCTGACACTGTCCTACAGGTCGAGTTTACTTTGGCTGTAGGGAAGGCGAATTTAACAGAAGAGAGAATGCCAGACAGATGTAGGCTACAAACTGCTTGTTTTTAAAAGTTTGGAGCTTACTGTATGTTTTGGCTTACTCATTTTTGTGGGCTGTTCGACACCATTGTGGAGTTACTCAAGGGGGCTGATGCAGCTCTGGGACAACAGGTGTCATCCAGCTGCTTCGATATCATGTACCTCAGACTTTTTGAAGCAAGCAGAGCATAGGCAGGAGGCAGTTTGCCCATTTCCCGCAGTTGCCCAAAGGTTCTTATAATTAATATTTTGTAGGCTACATTATGTTGCACTATTATTAGGCTGATATTAGTAGCAATAGTGTGCAGAATGATGCCCATTATTATATTCCTACATAGGCCTAGCCTGTATTCTACCATAATAAATATAATGAAACATTTATTAGTATACCATTTAGCAATAAAATAACCTGTTCAGATTTGCTGGTATACTCATTACAGGTGTCCGAAGAGCTTGCTGATGACCGTCTCCTCAATTACATCGAGGCCGACCTGGAGATCCACTTCAGGGACCTCCTGGACCTCCCATATGGGTGGTCCAGCCCTTTCAGGTGAACGTGGTAGAGCTTGCCATCCAGGAGCATCTTGTAGATCTCCAGTGCAACGTTGAGGCCCTCTGGCTGGGGCAGCATGTGGGCCAAATATGCCACGCGTTATCCAGCTCTCTGGGAGAAGACCAGCCTGCTGCTTCTTGCTTTTCCAACAACTTATCTAGTTGAGCAGGGATTCAGCCAGGTCCTCCACATTCAGTCCAAGTACCACAAAAGCTTGGACTTGATATTTCAGGCGCACTACAGCTGAAACTTACATCTCTGCATCCCGCAATGAAGAACCTGGCAGAGAAACAGGTGTAGGGTACTCACTAAGTAACAACCGGTAGTTAAATCAAAATTTTAAAACTAAGCCGTTGGCTAACTGCATTTCAGTTAAGAATTAATGCATTAGAAATTCAATTTGATGAGGCGTCGAGCAGTTCTATTCATGCATTTTCTTTTCCCACGGGGAACTAATAAATCTGTTTGTCATTAACAGATTGTGGGTGGCAGTGGCGCAGTGTGTAGAGCGGGTGAACAGGTGAATGAGAAGCTGCTGGATTGAGCCCCGCTAACTCCTCACCAAATGTCGCTGTGTCCCTGAGCAGTACACCTAACCCTAACTGCTCCCGTTGGCAAGATGGCGCCTTGCATGGCGGCCGTCGCCATCGGTGTATGAATGTGTGTGTGAATGGGTGAATGTGAGGCTAATTGTAAAGCGCTTTGGAGTGTCCAAAAGGTTCAATAAAAGCGCTATATAAATGCAGTCCATTTACCATTAAATGATGTGCATCTTTGATTACTTTTTATTATAACAATAGGAACTATCATCATCATAACAATTAGTCTAAAAACAATAATAATAATATCTTCATAATAATAATCATTCATATTCAGGGAAATTTGCCTATATTTTATTTGATGGGGGGCAGTTAGGGACCTGGATAATGGATAGGGGGGCACTGGCCCAAAAATTATGATTACCTATGATCTACAGTGTCAAATGCTGCACATCTAACAGAACCAGAACTGTTATTTTATCAGAATCAGTATACTGCCTTATATCATTTAAATCTTTAATCAATGCCGTTTCAGTACTGTGGTGAGGTCAGAAACCTGACTGCAATTTGTCTAAAAAAACACTAGAAGTCAACGTTTCTGAGTTGATTGTAGACAACCTTTTCAATAGTCTTGGCTATAAAAGGTATCTTTGATACAGGTCTATAGTTATTCATTATAGAGTCATCCAGTGTTCTCTTTTTTAATAGGGGCTTAATTGCAGCTGTTTTTAGAGATGTTGGGAAGATGCCTGATTGCAGAGAGCTATTAACCATCTTCTGTAGGTCCATTAATATGGAGTTAAGAATTGTTTTTAAAAAGTCTGATGACATTGTGTCAAGACAGCAAGTAGATGCTTTAAGATGCCGAACTGTTTCTACAATGGATTTTTGATCAATTGTATTAAAATGCGACATAATAAACGTTATGTCTTGGTGGTCGTGGTGACGGTACAGAAACCTTGTTAGACTGTAGTTCTTATGGTCTGTTTAATACCTATTTTTTTCCCTAAAGAAACAGGCAACTGGCCGTCCATAACTCATTGTTAAAGCTACCAAGGCTTTGTTTATAGATGTCATAATGAATTTGAAGTGTAGTTTTCCTCCACTTCCTACATTCTTTTTTTCAGGGCAAATACCATAATGGTATTTCTCCATGGTGTTTTCTGTTTGCTCATGGTTGTCGGTGCCACCCTATCCGTGACTTTCAATATTTTGGCATTAAAATTATGCAGGAGTAGATCTGTAACCGTTCAGTCATGCATTGTGTTTCTGATAAAGATGGACACCCAGGTCAATACACTCTCGGAAGCAATCTCCATTTATTTCTGACATAACAAAACATACAAATTCCTCCAGTTACTGTCCGTCCAGTTCCTATGTAAATTAAATGACAAAAACCAATGAGAAAACTCCACAAACAACTTAAGATAGCAACAAAAAAATAAATGACAAAAAAATTCTGGGGGTACCCTTCAATATTAAACAGGTATTCAAAATAAATAAAATTACCTAGTCTATTTTCTTTACATTGGAATATATCTTTGAATATGGCAGCCACTCCTCCTCCTTTCCTACCATCTCAACACGTATTCATATAGCCAAATTGTTCAGGTGCTGTCTCATTAAGAATAGTAGCACTGCAATCGTCTGTTAACCACGTTTCAGTGAGAAACATAAAGTCCAAGTTGTAGGAAATTATAATGTCATTTACCAAGAAAGATTTATTGGCGAGAGAACTAATATTAAGTAAAGCCAACTTCATGGCTATAATAGGGATTACTGGACCAGTTGACAGATTAGGTTTAATTAATTTAATTTAATAATTTAATAATTAATTAAGTTTACTTTATGGGTGACATTCTCATGAAACCTTCTATTTCTAATCAACACAGGAAAACTGGGCCCCAGCTCGTCGTCAAAAAGTTTGGCATTGCTATTATAATAGCAGGGACCCAAAGCATATCGCCGAGTACACTTTGTGCTCTGTGGAGATAACGGTTGTTCAAGATATTGCGATTGTCTAAGCAACCGTTTTACATTGGGGGGAGGAGTGGGACATAAGTAATGTGGTGAAGGGGGTTGGGTAAGTGCAGTAGAGGGGGGGGGGGTGAAGAGGAGGAAAACATTGAGTGATTTTAGATAGTGTCAGGAGAGGAGGGGTGGCTGTCTTCCCTGCTTATCGTGTTTGGAAATGGTGTTCCAAGGGTGTGATGTACTGTATGTTAGCACAAAGTAGCCGCAGTCCCAAGATATTTGGATGCACACCATCCGGTCTGAAGCGATTTTACAAATATTGAAATTATTTATAAATAAACCTTATCCCGTGGTTATGGCATGCGGATGTCAGCCACATATTCAGTCCAAGGAGTCTGCTAAAAGATTAAATTCCTTTCTCCAGAGTTAGTAATGGGCCAGAGACGATGACTTGATGTTGAGAGTTCTTTAGTATCTCCAGTAGCATAGAAAAATCACTTTTTAGGAGCTCAGAGCCAGTTTTCCTTTGTAGAATGTCCCAGCATGGATAATCATCTGTGTGGAGGGGAGAGGATCACTGGAAGTGATTCTATTAGCTCTTTTAACCCATTTTAGCAGAGCTTACCTAGCCTTACCTAGCTTGAAAAATAATCTGGCGTGTCAAATTAGAGCTCGCCCACAATACACTACAGTACTACCCGTGGCATTTTTCTTTCATTTAATTTATTACTGTTTAGAGTAGCCTATTCAGTGCATATTGTATTCAGTATATAGTGTCACACTGCATTCAGGTCTTCGGGACATCATTTGCACCTGGGGTGATTTGGGGAATAGGCTGCACCTGGTGTGTTTTAGTGTTATATAAAGCCAGGGTGTTTATTGTTGATATTGTTGAGTTATGGGCTTTTTGTTTATTGGTAGTTGCCTTCGTGGTCTCGCAACTTGATAACGCTCTTGCCGGACCTGGGTGTTGCAGCCTGCGGGGAGACCGATCCCGGCATGACGGCGACGCTCCAGGGGCGGTCGTTGCGGCAGGGAGGCGGTCTAGCGGACAGAACCGGGGTGCCCGAACCTGAAAGGTTCGATGGGACACCCGAGACTCTCAAATCCTTCCTCGATCAGTGTGATCGCTATTATGTGAGGATCGAGGAGGACGAGAGAGTGCAGCACATGCTGCTTCTGTTTGCGGGCGAGGCACTCGAATGGGCTGACTACACCTTTTTCCGGCAGAGTAGGGTACTCCCTACCTATCAGGAGTTTGTGGCCATGGATCTGTTTCGACTATGACTATGACGTTCTGGGACCCGTAGATCGGCTCCCTCAGGTGACGACTGCCATCTGCGATCACACAGGCGTGTGGTTGACCGGGAGTACCTCGCGGTCTGAGTCGAAACAAAATAAACATACCGGTGCCTGTCCTCTGTCTTCTCCCAACACCGGGGGACAGTATCGGAGGGCGTGTGGACCTCTCCACGCCGAGGAGGAATCACTTCCTCCAGGGGTGCTAGGGCCATCCGTGCTCGCTTCCCCAGCCCTTGCGGCTGTGCAGCGTCCACTGGTGCCTCCCGCTGCCGAGGTTTGGTAGCTTTCACCAGTGCCTCCAGCTGGTCTCCCCGTTGCAGTCCCAGGGTCGGGTCCGCTAAGGCCGCCTGCTGCGGTCCCAGGGTCGGGTCCGCTGAGGCCTTCCGCTGCAATTCCAGGAGAGATCCAGCTGGGGAATCCACCGGTGTCTTTTGCTGCCACGATCGCGCATCGACCACCGGTGCCTCCACCAGTGGCCGCACCGACGCTGCTTCCACCCCGGTTTCAAGCTGCCATTGCTGGGCAGCTTCCCCCGGCATCCCCCGCTGCAGTCCCAGGGCCGGGTCCGGCGCCGACAGCGTCCCCCGCTGCAGTCCCACCGGCTGCCACGCCTGTGGAGCGTCCACAGCTGTCTCAGGCTGTCACGGCTGTGGAGCGTCCACCGGTCTCCTGCTGCCGCGGTCAGGCAGCCTCCACCGGTGCCTCCAGTTGCCGCACCAAGGCGGCTTCCACCGGTGTCTCCTGCTGCCGCGCCCAGGCAGTGTTCACGGTGTCTCAGGCTGCCACGGCTGTGGAGCGTCCACCGGTGTCTCAGGCTGCCACGGCTCTGGAGCGTCCACCGGTGTCTCAAGCTGCCACACCCAGGCAGCGTCCACCAGTGTCTCCTGCTGCCGCGGTCAGGCAGCTTCCACCGGTGCCTCCAGTGGCCGCACCAAGGCGGCTTCCACCAGTGTCGCCTGCTGCTGAGGTTGGGCAGCTTCCACCAGTGTCCCCAGCTGCCGAGCCCGCACAGCATTCACCGGTGTCTCCAGCCGCCACACCCAGGCAGCGTCCACCGGTGTCTCCCGCTGCCGAGGCCGTGCAGCATCCGCCGGCGTCTCCCACTGCCGAGGCCGTGCAGTCCACCGGTATCCCAGGCTGCCGAGGCCGTGCAGCGTCCACCGGTGTCCCAGGCTGCTGAGGCCGTGCAGTGTCCACCGGTGTCTCCCGCTGCCGAGGACATGCAGCGTCCACCAGTGTCTCCTGCTGCTGAGGCCGTGCAGCGTCCACTGGTGTCCCAGGCTGCCGAGGCCATGCAGCATCCAACGGTGTCCCCCGCTGCCGCGGTCAGCAAGCCTCCACCGGTGTCCCCGACGTCGCCCCCCGCTGCAGTTCCAGAGTCGGGTCGGCTCCCGCCGCCCCCTGCGGCAGTTCCAGCTGCCGGTCCCGGGCAGCCGTCTCCAGCCGCCGGTCCTAGGGGGGTCAGCGTTTCAGCCACCAGCCTCCAGCCCGTCCCCCGGAGGGGCCGCGGTCCGGCCGCCGGCCTCCAGTCCGTCCTCCAGTCCGTCCTCCGGAGGGGCCGCGTTCCCATTGCCGGCATCCAGTCCGTCCCCCGGAGGGGCTGCGTTCCCATTGCCGGCATCCAGTCCGTCCCCCGGAGGGGGCCGTTCCTGATGCCAGACTCATGCCACCGGCGAGAAGGGTACTGTCACACTGCGTTCAGGTCTCGTTTTTGTGTTATTTTCATTAAACCTTTTGATCTTACGCTCTTTTTCGTTGTCGCTCTTTTCTTTTCTCGCCTGCGCTCGCACTGATCATGATAATATAGTATACAGTAGCCTATAACACATTTTAAAAGCAGTCTTACAGATGGACACCTTCTAAACTCAAACAACAAAAGGTGTTGCATGTAAATATTTATTCATTATTTAATTAAGTAGACTAGTTATTTATTGAGGCTATGGCTACGGTATATGGCTTGGCAATGTGTTTCTCTCTCTCATTGTTTCCAATCTAATGTAATCATCCAGACGTGAGTCTGATATTAAAATAAATAAAAACGAAAAGAAATGAAATGAAATGAACGAAAAAAGTACATGTCCAGACGTGTTCTGCTGAGAAAAACTGACTCAGCGGCTATTTTCCCACAATGACAAAAGCTGTTGATTAATTTATTTTAGGCTACATGTTATAATAAAATGAAAGATGTTATAATATTAAATGAAAGAAAAACGAAAAGAAATGAACAAAAAACGTACATGCAGAGACGTGTTCTGCTGAGAAAGACTGCGACTCAGCCATTGAGCTGTTAGCCTACGGCATCTCACAGGCTATTCTACATAATGACAATATGCAGCTTGCTGATTAATTTATTTTAGGCTACATGTTAAAATATAAAGTAGAAGGACACGATCTGCAGCTGATAGCGGGAGAAATTTATTCAGTCAATGTGACATCCCATAACTGCTCAACTAGATTATTTAATTAATTATTTGTAATCATTTTTTATTAAAAATATAGCTGATTCTTTTAAATCAAATATTAAATTTTTTTTAAATCAAGAATTGCCTGTGTATGAAGAATGAAATAAATACAGAAAATCATACTGTCAGACCTGCTACTGCGTAATGTATGATTAATTTATTATTTTTAATCTTTAAAAAACACATTCTATTAGGCCCTAGTTATTTATGGCTTTGTTTTTCTCTTATGGTTTACACTCCAATGTCTTGCCTATTTCGATCAAATTAACATTGTTTCTTTTTAATCAAATGTTTCAGTATTATTTAATCTGGCACTGTCGGCCATCCTCGCCTCAGTGAATGTGTGAAAGAAGCATCCATCTTCTGTAACTTAATCCATGCAAACCGTGTGACTAAACATCTAAATGTAAACCCAGCTATATGAATGTGTGTCCCGATTAAATAACAGAGACAATGCTCGAACTTTTATTATAGGGTTTTTGGGACTTCTGAGTCTTTCATTCTATGCAGCTGCAGCAGTGGTCGGTAAAAAATAATGATCCTATGTTTAATAGGCTATAATAACAAACAGTAGCATTTTGAATGGTTTATGAATAGAGGGGCACATTTTTGTAAATAAAATGTACTTACACAGCTGAGGCTGTGTGGGTTTGGTAAGATACTCATATGTTACCGGCATGCTTCATTGGGGAGATATTTACACAGTTGGGAAGGTCTAGCCAGGTTAAAACATGTAGACAATACTGACTTGTATAAATCCCACCGGTACCTTCATTTGTGTAATGGTGAATGCTGAGCAAATAATCCAAGCTTGTCCTTGTCATCTTTAGCTTTCGTGCCAGGCAAACAACACAGCCAATAAAATCGTCATTTCGATATGACACGGTAAGTGGGGAAAATATGTTTTTCCCCTAGAGCCATCCAATTCCTTTGAAATCCTTTGAACGTTCTGAGCATGCGTTTTAGCATAATACGTACACACAGCATATTTGACAAGAGGGAATTTTCGGAGCTGTTGAAACCAGACGCAGTCTGGAGAAGAAAAAAAAGCACCGCAGATTGAAGCACCCAGAGGCTAAATCAACGTGAACTAAAACGGTTACTGTAACCCAATTTATTATGTAATATATGAAGATAAAAGGTGTTTATATATGAGATAACAATAAAAAAAAATAAACATTTTAAATTCTGTATATATTAGATATTATAATTTTACAACAATCGAATATTATATATTTAATTAGTTTGCATTTCTTTTTGTTGCCATCAGGTGGGGCTATGCCCCACTTGCCCAACATTGAGAATCGTCACTGATAACAAATATTTTTATCTGGCGACAGTAGTACAGTAGCCTATGTGGCAGTCGCAAGATAAACATATTTCCATGCAAAACCAAAATGCACAGATCTGTGCTGACATTTTCACATTTATTTGGAGGCATTCTGGCCAGCATGCAGCTTTTTTGCCGATCCCACGGGAGAGAAAAGTGAGAAACAAATTTCTTCTGACTTGC
>JAODUG010046094.1:0-16272 GCA_027564795.1 Aphredoderus sayanus | reverse complement strand
CATGAGAGAGAGCGAGAGAGAAATAGAGAGAGAGAGAGAGAGAGAGAGACTGTAAAGAAACACAAACATGGAGCTTGAGATTGGGAAAATGAAATGAAAATGAAAGGGAAAAAAGAGCAATCATGGGAGAAAGAGCGAGAAGAGGAACAGAGCAAGGGTGGGTGATGGGACAGCACCACAGTGAGCAGGCTTGGGTTGGGTACGTGCACTCGCCTCCCACGTGCTGCAGGGCATCCCTGCACTACCAAAGAAGGAGAGACTGGGAGGACAGGGAGAGGGAGGAGGCAAGGAGAGGGAGGGAGGTGGAGTGAGGAAATGAGCGAGGAACAGAGGAATGAGGAAGGAAACGGAGGATGGAGAGGGGAAGGGGATGGCCAGAAGAGGAGGAGGAAGGGGGGGGTAGACAGAGGGAACTGCTGATCACTGCAGTAAAGGAATCCCTGGTCTAGGGAGGGGGGTTGCCCCCTCACACTGCTCCTCCCTCCTCTTCCCTCCCTGTGAATTCCAATTATGTGCTCATCCCATCTCACCATTCCCTCTCTGCACTGCGCTTAAAACTCCTACTGCATTCCAGACGGCTTGTAAGCTGCTCTAACAAAACCCTGATAGAGCCTTTGCGCTGAATAGACACACACACACACACACACAGTCCCGCGGTCAGTGAAGCGACACTGTCTCGGCACCGCCAGGCTGAGGTGAGCCTCCGTACATTTATACAAGTGTTATACACTGGTCACACACTCCGCAAACTAGCTGTTGGCGGAGCATGGCGTCGACAAACGGTGGCAATGTGGAAATAGCCTACATTATGACGCCACACGCGGCTATATGGGGCATTAGGAAGGGGGCTATTTAGAGGAGATGCCCATAAGAGGTACAGTGGCGCATGATGTCTGCCATGCTATTTACACAGTCTTCATTTCAGCATACTGTAGTTACTGTATGTTTCCACAGTCACAAACTAAACCGCGTCTTCTGCTAGGAATCTATGCTGTGGGAAAGACCTTTGTGGTTCCCCCTCTCCATTGACAAATTCTCCATTTTATTTTAAAGGCCAGGGAGTAACTACACAATATGACGCTGTATTGTAAGCGTTGGATACAATCCAGAGAGCCAGAAGAATATAAAACAGTTTATATTCAGTTTACCGACACACATTGGAAGATGTTCTCAAGAGATACAGCTTCATTACAGTCTCAAAACATATTGGGACTATTACGGCTGAATCGGCACAAAGGAAACGTGCACAAACACACCAATAGAGACACTCACACACACAAACACAATGACATAGCAGTTTCTACTTAAGAAGACTTCTTATCTTGACTCCAAAGGGAAAAGAAAAGTGCAGAACAGGACACAAAGGCGTGTGCGTGTGTGCATGCTGATGTCGAGAAAATAATACCAGTACACACTGGTATACACATATCATCTGTAGAGTATACTCCTATTTACGTACACACTACACACACGGTGGCACTCATTAACTTAAGAGAGCTTAGCAATTACATACAGAGATGTGTATGTGCACATTTTCCGTTTAGGAGGCTCATAAGGTGGCATAATGCCAACGGCCACTGGCGTCATCGTCCGGCTGCATTTAAAGCAATGCACTTTTAATAAGGTTCAAAATGGAAAAACAAATTGATGGAGGAGCTCATAAATCTGCAGATATCAGTATATTCAGTAATTCCAATGTGAATGGATTGAAGAAGAGAGTCAAAGAGAGGTGGATGAGGTCAAGGAGAGGTGGGGGGACTAACAATATGCTAACATAACATGCATGCATAACTGGATTGACCCATCCTGCTGTAATGGCGTAACGTTATAATGTATGACTTTAGCTATATTGTAGAGAAAAGAGAACAGGGCCATACGTCAGCATTTGCAATGGCATTTGGGTGATAGATGTTGAAGTTAATGGAAAGCACGCTTTTACATCACAGTAGATAAGAGCATATGCTTGAAATATTTCTACCTTCAGTCTTCACGGCAAAGATCAACTGGAGGTAATTTAAATTTTTTTTTTTAAAGAGGTCAGTTCACCATGGAAACAGGCAATGCCATGGCAAATAACTTTCAATAAATGTCTCTCCAACTCAAATGATGGATTGGGACTTTATTCTAGGAAATATCCAACCTCCTTCACCTAAATTACAAAGGAACATCCATTTTAAATACGATCCCTCTAACCAGAGAACAGTTCTCTTTTTGTAGCAACCTGTTATTGTTTAATACCTTTATGTAGACCTAGATGACGGCAGCACATCTGCTAGGTAAATAAACAAAATAGATGTAATGGAACACATCAGACTGAATAATAATAATAACTGAAGAATGCACTATTACTCACTCCTTAGCAGGACATGTACACACACACACTTACAAGCCCTTAGGAAACACAAAGGCTCCTAGACAAGCAGATAGTCAGCATGTGCAGAGGAGAAAGTGGATTTAACTACAGCGTAACAGTCTCATTTTCCATCTCAGCGGTGACAAGCTTATGAACGAATGAAACGCTGTCATTTTCCAGCGTTATTGTCCCTGCCTGGTAGAACCTATTAACAGATACAGACTCTGCAGTCACATTTGGTGACACCGCAAATAATATGAAACAATTTGTATTCACACGAAGACAATGAGCCCTTGATGGAGCACAGCACGCGCCAATGGGTTTCCCCCACTGCATTGCAGAGTTGATAATGAAAACAACCTCTCACATCAGACATTAATAGTCACACAAGGTACATGTACTATAAATATCTCCCATCTAATCTTCCAATCCACTTCAATCAATTGACTTTTCAGAACATGGAAACGCTTCTGATGAACACATGCTAGCTCACGGCCAGCTTAATGTACATGATAAGATCACAGATCTAAAGGAATCATTGACACAGAGGCTGGGAGAAGGATGAGGGGAAGCAACCTCTAAAGTCAGTCCCCGAGACCACCCCAAACAACAACTCCTGCCTTCTTCGCTTGTCCCCAGCATCCTACAGCAGATGCGTCTGATACATTATTCACAAGCAGCCATGGTTTACATGCCTCAATTGGGAGTCAGGCCTCAAAGGAGTCATGTATTGTGTGTTTTCAAGCCTTAGTCACTAAAAGCATATTGCATAGCCATGGCAACCTGCATAGCCATGGCAAGCCTGAACAGTTTTCAGGCAATTTACCACAACCACACAATAATGCAAGCAATGTAGCCCACAGTTGGCTTCTCAGCGACAATATGCTTAATACTTTTAGACTAGTAAACAGAGTCAGTTAAACACAGATGCTATGAGTGCGAATGACATAATACTCCTATGGGAGATATGAATGGGGAGACACTATGCTAAGAAGTTCGTGTGCCAAGTGAAGCCAGACTTGGGCACATTATTTTGTCTAGCTCTGTCAATCCATTGCTGACAGACAAAACTGTGTATGATGAAAGTGATACCTGCCTGATAAACGCATGACTGTGCATCTGTGTGTGTGCATGTGGTTGGTCTGCAGTGTGACCCAGTTTGATTGGTCATACAGCAGATGGCAGTAGCCACTAGCTGGGGTTAGTGGTCAATTCGGTGGGGAGGGGGTCTCCGTTACCTACCGTAGTACACAAGAAAGGGGAACAATCCAGTACCCTCATCAGACCATTCTGATCTCGCAAGCCCCAATTCGACTTTGAGCAAGAATCAGTTTGGACAGCTTGAAATCATCGCGTAGACTCCGATCCACGGTGGCTCCAACCAACGACTTTGATGGGTGCCTGACCTTTTCTAAACCGTTCCAATGGACGCTTCCCAGATGATGTGTGTAACAAACCATCTACCCAGTGCTCTATTTTAGCCTATTATTTACACGGAATTTCAACTGGGTTTTTGACTTTTTACCACAACTTTAGAAATGTACTAATCTACTGGCAATCACCAACAGCAAGTAGTGTACACATAACAATCAGGCATGATGCCACTTTACAGGAATGCATGCAAATCAGGCTTTACCTACTGTATGCCAACACACACACACTACTGGTCCTGAGCCCAGTGTGTCTCAGGAGAGTTTGGAGATAGAAGTCTTCAGCTTTATCACATCACGGTTTAATCAGTGCTGCTGAATAAGCTCCAAATGTCAAATCTCTCGTTATCACTTTCTCTCTCGCTCCCTCACATCCTCCCGCAACAAATAAACATCATCAAAACACCAGCAATCCTCTGTGGTGGCAAAAAGTGTCTTCTGTCCACAAAAAGCTTGTTGTCCCTGGCATAGGTACACATGCAAATGATGTGTCTAATTGGATTACCAAGTTGATGTAAACTGTTAGTTAACTGTGATGTTTTATTTCGAGTAGTTCTATTAAGAAATACATCAAACTCGGCAAAGGATAAACCATGTTATATTGACAACTTATCAAATAAAATGTTTTTTTCTTTTTATTGTTTTACTATTATAATAAAATAATTGCTCATCAACAACAATGTAAACACTTTTTTTTTAAATGAATCAGCTGACAGGCAAAAGCAGAACTGCCGTGGCTACTACCCTTCAAACTGTTAGAACATGTCATGTTATGTTAGATATGGTAGGACCTTGTGTTACCCATACGGTCTGGCCTTTTCCAAAACATCATTGGAGGAATATATTAGAAGACAGCAACACATTTTCTTGAACATTTTCCATTGGTTGCATGTATCTTATGTGCTGAACAGCAACAGAGTACTTTAGTTAGTACAGATGTCAACTGTTCATGATGTGACACAAACACATTAATGTGACCATACTTCTATTATCATCTTCTGGCTCCTTTCCTCTACGATAAGGAAAAGGATATTTATGGCACCATGTTGCTACCCGTGTATTAAAAGGCTGATGAAAAGAACAGCAACTTTGCATAAAATACAGATAAGATGCACTGGTAAGATGCAAGTGTTCAGACTCTATTTAAATTATGTTTATTACTGTTACTAGGTGGTTATTATTAGAAGACCCATGTGGAAGGCTGAAGGCAATAAGTTGGTCCACATAATCTACCCCACCTTTAATGGAGAGATTATGAAATCTTTCATATTTGAACTCATCTTAACTGACAAACTCTAGTTCTACAAAAATCAATTCTGTATTTCTTATGACGGAAATCTAAATGCAATACATTCATCTCAAAGTTTCCATCGTAAGTAAACTCATCTTATGCAAAATATCCCTCTTGTTGCATTTTGTAGACTTTTACAGAAGAGGATGTGAGCTGAATTTTGAAATCTACACACTTGGCCAACAGAAAGCACAAAATACATGACCCGATGGCATTGGGAGATAACAGTTTGGTGTCTGGCTAGTCTGCTTAGATATGCTGAGGTGAGTGCGAGCAGTGGGTGGCGATCTTTTGCCCAGTTCATCATTTACACATGGAGGATAAGGAGAGTAAGAATTCCCAGTGAAACACAGTTTATGGCAGTCATAATGCCAACATAAATGTTGGGTAGAGGTTAAAACCTGAGAAACATCTCGCTGGGGCATCTTGACCTTAACGGTTGTCATTACACCCAGAAGGGTTATCCACGGGTCACCTCTCACCCTTAATGTACAGAACAAATGCACAGCGCATGGTCAAGATAAAACATGAGAACACCGCCTTGCTAAATGCGGGTTAGACCTGTGTTATTATACAGAATGTCAACTCTTAAGCATGAAGTGAGAGCCTGGAGAGCAGGTCTGAAAAACAGAGTGCATTGTATAACAACAATGTCCACGGTGTAGAGTGAGTCAGCCAGGAGTTCCAGGGTGTGGTCCACATGGACGTATGGCATACAGATGCAAGGCTAGCAGAAACAAGACTGGATGCTGCTCTAGTAAAGGTAGCATCTCCAACAGGAGTCTGCAGCACAGAGGCTGAATCATACAAAATGTAGCGCCACATGCACCTCCATTTATCTTAGCAAGGCATTTTCCCCAGGGGCTTTCACTGCTCCATCCAGTGAACCCATAGGCCTATAATGATGCCTAGCTAAAGAGAATATGTCAGAATTGAGAAAAAAAAAATCTGTAGACTAACACCGAATATATAAAGCATTTATTGAAGATTCATTTTTTTTTTAAAGATTGTAAAGACTGTATGACTTCTATAGAAGGCAACTGCTTGACACATTTGGAGAGTAACTGCATATGATAAAAACAGATATTCACTGGTCTTGCTATAGGCCCTTAGAGAGCAGAAAGTATGCCAGAATTTTCTGTGAGTTGTCAGTCATGGTGATAACCCATGGGGTTAAGGGATGGGCAGCTAAAGCAGTGGCATTATCTCTTTGAAGACCCTGGGCAGTGGTAGTTATCTTCAGCCGACATGTAGTCATCTCCACAACAGAATCCAAACTCACACATGGAGGAGCGAGTTTAATAGAGTCAAGTGTCAATATATAGTTAGCCAAACACTGTATGCATTTGCATCCTCCCATCTCCCGTCAGTTGCTAGTCGGTTATTTTTTCTGTCCCTTTAATCATTGAGACAATCATTACATCATACCCTGCAATAGAAGCCACCGGGCTGGTAGTCATTCTAAATAATGCTACTTTTGGCTCCAGGTTCCCACCACCACCACACACGGCCATTCTCATTATTAACCATCTGCCATTCAATATATTAGGAGCTTCCTCATTAGTATTCCTCTCATACCGCTTCCTCTAACCCTCCCTATTTGAATTGTGATTTGATTTTCCATCTCTCTGAAGGGGTTTCCACCATCGCTCACCTTTCGGCTGCCATTATTCTCCCTTTTCCTCCCTCTCCCTCCCTCTGAGGACCTACATGGATGAGCGTGAATAAGCTGTGACAAGGTCGGCCAAGTCCACGTTTCCCTCAGACAGGGTAGCAGCCTCTAAACTAAATGTTTTTATTCTTAAAAAAAGGTCTTGTGTAAATGTAAAATGCGTGTAGTTAATTTCTTGGGGCTGCTCTTCACAGAAGAGAAAAGCCCCTGTCCGGCAATAGTGACACAGGAACAGCAAGGCCATTGCTTTCTCAAGAGCACTACAATTCCTAGAAATTAAAGAAATATCCCAGCAGTTAGTAGTACCATTCACCCAATTATGGTTCCCTGCTCAAAAATATTGCCACTTTCATTGGTCTTAAACTCAATCTTAAATCACTAATAAGGAGTAGTTATTTATTGGTGGTAAATGTTCAAGATGCTGTATATTTGATTCACAATGAATTTTGATGATTTTGACTCCTACCATTATCTGAAGACAACATCTATAGACCTTAAGGAAATTACACATTGCAGTGCAAGAGTGCTTTACAGAGTTTCCGTTACTTCTGATGCAAGGTGTATTTCTTAGTTTAGTTAGTTTTACCAACAATACAAATCGCTACAACTGATGCAAGTTTGCAGAACCCGACCAAAGGAGAAGTAAACCTTACTTCTCAAAACGTCAATCTTGATCCAGAAGTGCTTTCGCACATACAGTATACTGTATCTGCGTCTCTTCTTACTCAAATGTCACACTATACATTTCAGCTGCCGAGGGTCTTCATTTTCTGTGCGACTATTTAAAATAAAATAAATATGAACTCCAGCTGTGCTCATGCAATCTCATTAAAAATTATCCCATAATTCATCTCTCCTGCTTCCCACCAACCTTAAATGTAACAAAATATGTTTTTATAATATTATTGTAAGATTAAAATAATTATAATTAGAATAATACAAATAAAAAATAAACACTAAATATTGAGATTTAATCAAAAACATTATCATAATGTGCCTCTATTTTCAAATGAGTGGATGTTTCAGTCATGCACCCCTAGTCGGTGATGTAGGAGAGCACTCTCAGACCGTCGGCACGCACAGCCCACACATATCCATCTGCTGTTCAAACAGGAGCCAAAGGACACAGTTTATCAGCTCTGATTAATGGCCTCAGCCTTGCTGCGAGGTTAGTTAAGTAACCTGTGCAATCTACTGTATGTGTATACTGTACTGTATACTGCACCACACAATAAAAAGGACAGTCCAGGCAATAGGTAGGAAGGCTTGTCTCTGATGAACCACCAACTCAGGTCTGTAAAAAATGAGAAGGCAAGGAGATGTCCTTGGGACAGTTCTTTGCGGGGTAGGGGGGAAACAGCATTATAATAATAGTCAGATGAATCTAGTCTCTATGTAAAACATTATGCAGCTGAGATTGGAGAAAATGAGAGTCATTCTGAAGAGCACTGAACTACAGAGGAGATTATTCCTATGGTCTTAGGAAATGGTCAGGAATATTTTTTTACACATGACACAAGGGACGCTGAGAGCAGCTTGATCTCTAAACTGTCTTTAGACCCTCTCCAAGCTTTGTATATATTACACAACCATGAATACGTTTTAACATGACTGTCGACAGGCCAGGAATTAGGACTGGGTAATAGTAAGCCTTTTAACCACAACAGAACAGACACAGTATTACCAAATGAGGCATGAGCTTGGACCCCTTACTGGTAATAGTATGGCACAACATTGCCCAAACATTAAATAGGAGAAACTCAAAAGTGACAGACCGGCAGAAAGAGAAACAAAAAGGGTTGTGTGTTACAAACACACACACGGATGTTGTGCAGTGCCTAAACATTTTAAATAAACTGCTCACTAGCCACCTTGGTTTCAGTGCACGTCTTCCACAGCCAAATTAAAAGTCATAATTATGTAACCTAATCATACTTAAGCCTGTCCATTCAGCTGTGTGGAGTGGAAGGCTCCATTATGAGCTACAGTAATTGGATAATTATCTGATTGCCCAATGCCTGTGTGCACTAGATATTTTTAACAAATACATGATTGATAACACTAGACATGACTTAACAGTATTTTTTGCAGGCACAATGAGAAGAGACACCAATGTAAATACTACTGTAGCTGGGTAGCTACAAGAGGTAGGAAAGAGGGCTCTAGTATGCTTGTCACTTGTTCCTTGTTGTCAATGCTTTGTGGCAACAGCCACGCCCCTACACTGCAAAAAACACCATAAAACTAACGCAAGACAATACTGTTGTAAATACGCAAAATTATCTGCAACTTGATAAGATTTTTTTTTGCACTATAAAGTAATGCACTTAAATAGGGACACATCTCAATGTGTCTGAATTTGTTTGTGTTTGAAGCTCAGAGACCACATGTCTGGTAGGCGTACACCGCCCCACCCCCCACATCCACTCTTGACAATGTTAAGTGCAATGTTCAAATCTTTTCTGGGTTTCCTTTTTTATTTTCAGTTCACCTAGAAATGTCCCCTGCCCACAGAAACCTCAGCTAAACCTCAGGGCTATAAGACAATAGCTTCCCATGAGGAACCAACCAACTTCCTATTATTTCCTCAGTGACACCATTACAGGATTTACATTTCTCGTCTGTGTGACATTTGACAACTTCTCAAAAATCACCACGGCGACCATCTGTAAGAGCCATGAGACAGATGGGGCGAGAACTCCCTGTGTGAACAGAGCTGCTGAGTGTGACTGTGTGTGTGTGTGTGTGTGTGTGTGTGTGTGTGTGTGTGTGTGTGTGTGTGTGTGCATGCGTGCATGTGTGCAAGCATGTATGTGTGTGTGTGTGCCAAAGAGCGTGAGAGAGACAGAGCCTGTGACTGCAGCCCTGACCCATCAGCTCTAGGGAGAGACTACAGCCAAACTGATAGATGCCTCAAGATGACAGACGGAAGGGCGGCAATGAGAGAAGGGGGGGGAGGGGGGGGGGGGGAGATCTGAGAGACTAGTGCTTTACTGCAGCACTGCAGGAGTAAGAGAGAGATGTCACCACTGTTGTGTTGTTTACATATTTAAGTAGCAGCAGAGTTTGACTGACCAGTTTACAGTAAAGCCTAATTAGTAAAACAAAATGTCGGAGTGCTACGTCAAATGTTTGACATACTGTATTTTTGATGGCCTAATTGTCATTCTGCTGGCAGGTTTTGTGGCTGCCTGTCACCCTTTTGCTGCTGTGTTTTCCACCTCAGTATTGACCCACTCCTTCTCTGCCTTTTCGCCATATTAAAAAGACTTCAAACCAGGAAACGGCCATGAGACCATTAAAAACAACCCACCGATGAGATCCCTCCCTTCTCCAGCTCTTTTACTTTGCTCCCATACACAAACTGTCGTCTGACACTGAACAAACATCCCTGCTGTGAAATGAAAACATACTTTACACAGGGAAGCCTGCTACACACACAGAACATGAACCAACGCCACCAACAATATGTACATCCAAACATGCACACATTCACATAAAAGGAAAACGAAAAAGGAGATTAGCTAATGTATTGCTGTCCACCAGCAGGATTGCAAGCACTCAAGGAACAAATATCCTGTTCTCATCATGAAATTTTCATTCCATACAAGCTTGTTGGTGGAGGAGGTGCATTTCACGGTGGGGAAAAAAATGCACACTTAACCTTGAGCTGATCTTTTTAGCATAATGCAGACTTTATTGGATTTTAGCTGGCATTTGCTCACAGAAATGCAAAGTACCGGGAGCTCTGCCCCCATCTAAGCAAAGAAACTTAAGAGATAAGAAAAGAGGGTACACTGACTGTCCAAAACAGAGTTCTTCGGTCCCCCGGGAGCTGTTACTGCAGCTCTTTGGGGAAGTTGTTACTGCGGCTCTTTGGGGAAGATTTCGACATGCCTTATAACTGTTACCCTACTGCTCACAACACACAGTGCTCAAATCAGCTGAAATGATAAATCAGGACATTCTAATACCAAAACTAAAAATAATGATAAAATGTAACGTTGTAGGTTTGTAAAAGGAAAACAATTCAAAATGGCGCAGTTGCAGTAGATGTTTTTGTCAGTTTGACAATCAATCGCTATTGATAACTGATCTCAATTGTCTTTAAGAAAACACCAAAGCATTATTGGTACATTATTACCAAATACTGATTAGAATACAAAAAGCAATAACAGTATATTTCTGCTTTTTCTCCATGCAGAAAGCAATGTAGTACTGTAAATAACAGTGTAACAATTGATATGCTTTATTTTTAAATTATCATAGCTAATTAAAGCAAAGTAGGTTTTTCCCTGCCATTATACAGCTAATTCTTTCTGCATATACTGTACTTGATTTGCTTGCTGTAATATAGTTTGCTGTGGAGCCAGCTTTGTACTGTATGGCACACACTGCACATGTTTACACAATCAACAACACTGAAAACGCAGTGCAGTTCTTGAATAAATCTGAATAAATATTTCTTAATTGTTTGGAAAATGGGAATCGATTTAGTGACCTCATCAACCGTTTCCACTTAATTTCCCCAAAACAGGTTTTGCAATCTTATGATTTATCAAGTGGGGAAAAGTTATCCCAAAATATTTTTACAAATCTTTATAAAAGAAAAACTTTATAGTAGTGATATTCTGAGAGAGAATTAACAGGCATATACTGATACAGTAGTGAAATACAGTAAATGTGGAAATGTAGTCAGAGATGGAGACACTCGCACCAAAATTGTGACAGCATTCTTTTCATCCTCTGTAATTTCAGACCTGTCACTACCAGAAGTGCAAAACTGGTAGAAGGTGCATATCAGGTAGTGACAGGATCCTTGTTTATTTCCGAAAGGAACCAAACTTCAAAAGTCGGAACATTCACTGCTGCTGTGGCATGTTGTCATTCTAAAAACTGAGCTGATGCCACTTTTTGCCTGGTCTCCACCATGTTTCTACGATTTATGCCCTGCTATTTCTATTTTTCTATCCACCGGCAACAGATTAACCTTAGTAGGCATACTATTGGTTGTTCATGACTATAGGTAATTGTGGGTGTTAACAGGGCAGGAGAAGAAGTGTACTCTCACATCAATTTGAAGAAATGCACCAAAATGCAGTATGTGGTTTCACAAATCGGATATTTAAAAAGAAATACAGCCCCTGGACTTTTATAAAAGAGGGATATGTTTAAGAGACTTAATAGTCCAGAAATCAATGTCTTACGCACGCACGCACACACACACACACACACAAACCTGTGGAGACAGGGCAGTGGGCGGCTGGGCGAAGAGTGTGGTAGGAGCTGAACGTAGGCCATGTGCTCTCCTGACAGTCTGGTGGGACAGAGGATGGGACAGTGCCTCATGCTGAGGGGCAGACAGACAGACAAATTCAGTGTTAGGCATTCATCATCATCGCACCGCAGAAATTCAGAACAATAGAAACTTTAAATAGGTTTAAATTAGTGAACCATTAAAGAAGCAATAATCGTTGCCTTGGGACTAGGCAGTTTGCTTTACTGTTTCAATTCAAAAGCCTCTTTGAGGATGTGTGTCAGACAGAGAAAGGTGTGAGGGGTGAGAGCGCTGTTGTCGCTGTCACTCATCAGCGTTAGCTGGCCGCCTGCAGCTGCTCTCTATACCGAAGCCAGGATTAGCAGGAGGTTATTTCAATTCTCAGCCAATTCATTCTCGTTCCTCTATCCGCTTCTGTTGTGCTATCTCACTTCAGCGGCTGAGGAACTGACTGGTGTGTGTGTGTGTGCATGTAAACTATGAGAAAAGGGTACTGTGTGTGTAAGGGTGTCATGACAGAAGGTCGTGGCAGATATAGTATGCATGCGTGAAATACTTTGACAGTCAACATTAGGGTAAGCACTGCTCTTGTTCCCTCCACGCATGCCTCTTCTTCTGGGAACATGAAAGGTGAGCTACTACTCACATCACAGGACACATAGTACTCCGGCTACAGACATGGTGAAAACAGCACTTTCCTAATAGAGTTAGTACTGGATATCAGGAGTGCTTTGGTTTTATCGGCGCTCTAAGGCTTGTCACCCTGGCCACTATTGCCATGTCAACAGCTCACTAACGGCGCTAAGCATTTACTACATGTTACAGTAGAAAGCACCAATGTCTGGGGGAAAAAGTCAGCTGCTAAGATCAAAACCACTTAGAAAAAAAAAAAATGATGTTTGATTTTACCTTTAAATATCTTCACGTTTCAAATTATTGCTGACATTTTGCTTGAAATCTTGAGTAACCAGCATCAAAACCTTTCCATGTTCTTGATATCAGCAACTTCTTATGAGCAAAATTTGTACTGAGAGCAGATACATTTTATCCAAGGAAGTATTTATTAAGTTTTCTTTTCCAAAATGGAAGCAAGAAATACTCTAAAGATCTCTAAAGCAACCAAGTTAATTTATCGACTATGACTTATACAGACACGCATTACAAATGTATTAATTACTCAAATACATCGCTGAAAGAGGTGTCAATACACCCTGTCAACATTAATGTTGTCAATGGCAGTATGATTGCAGATTTCATATTTGCAATTACCAGTAATGTGAGGCTACCTACAAAAAACTGAAAACTTCTCTGGAATAGTTATTTAAAAAAGTGCCCATGAATCAATAGAAATAATGAAAATGGAACGTTACTATGGAGGAAAGGAAAACACAACATGTCAAACCGTTTATATTGCTGTGGAATATTTACAATGAGCTCTTCCTGCTAAAGAAGATAGGTGTGCAGGGAACTGATAAAGATTGTGTAGTTCCTGTTGAAATAGACCAGGTTTTTATTGTCATAATATCTTTTGTTTGTGACACAGGTTTGCAGCGTCAAACAAAGCTTTTCTAAGCAAAATATTAAAAGATAAGCCTGCATGGACAAACTTAGACACTTGAAAGTATGGATTTAGATAATAGTCCAATTTAACACCATTTCTACTGGTCATACTCAGACTTCATACTAGACAATATGGGATGACATATTATGGTATGCTCCTAGTACAATTAGGCCTGATATTATACTTTTATGTGGCATGCTAATGTTGTACTGTAACATGTACTGTAACTTTGTATGAATGTTAGTGAGAGAAGCTGGTTGAGCATATCTGCATCCCCAAGCCCAGAGAGTTACCACCCTGTCTATTTTTGTTGATTAGATTGTTACAGAGGACATCATCTACACTCACTACAACCCTACTGGGACAACACATGATGAACACATATACACACCATACTAATTCCTGGGACAAAAAGTCCCAGAAGGAACCGTCTCCACAGACAAATGTTCTGAGTGTGTTCTAAAAGGTAAAAACAAATACAGTACAATACTTAACCTTTTGTCATGAGCTTAGTTGAAATAATGAAAAGCACATTTTGATGGCATTCTTGTTCATATAAGAGTTATTCTCCTTAGTCTTGTAAGCTATGTTTAACATATAGAGCACTAGCATGCCATTGCTGGTAGGGGGATCGGTTGGATTTCCAGTTGTAGGACGTACCCTGGTCTCAGGATTGAAATGTATGCCCAGTGTTTTAAGATGATTCAGATAAACATGTGTAGTCATTGGAAGTGCAGCATGGTGTCCATAGCAAGATAAAATGCAGTGTTGCCTATACAGTATACCGAAAGTTAAATATTAAAGTATATTAAGGGTCAGATTTGTAAATCAATATGGCTAAGTGTACATTAGGTACACATTAGGCTATCAATATATTATGGAATAAAAATGTATGGTGCTTCTCTCATTGAGTATATGCTAAAATCATTTTTGAAACAAAGGAGGTGCTAAAGTGGTCATATAAGTCTGTTAACAATTTTTGCACGAGGCAATTCATTCATTTGGTTTTTTTTCTCAACAGTGTGTGTAGCCAACTACTGTGCAATGAAGAATATGTATTTGTAAAGACTAAAATCCATTTGTATGTGTTTAAACTGAATACTAGGGAGGCCAGAGGCCTGCCTTCTGTGTGATGTGCTAAATGCAGTTCATCCCAGTGGGAGGTGTCCTCACCCAGGAGGACTGTCTAGGGCTGCTCGGGGAAGGGGGCACTGTGGTTAACACAGCAACGTCAACTTGCTCGCTCTCCATTTTCAACAGACAACACTTAAATACTTTTCATTGTGTCAAACGAGTTACACCTGTAGCTCAACAACCAGCTAGACGTAGCTGCACCCAACCGACACCAACACAGCCTGCAAGCAATGCATCCGTGCCACGTGTAGCTCTAGGGTAACAGTGGTGGACAAGCCAAGAGAGAAAACACTGTTTGAACATCAAACCTGATGAACCAAACACTTGTTTGAAAGGAAGGCAGAGATACGTCATGAAACCTATGAACCAAAGGTTCCCCCACAGTGATTCCACAGGCGTGAGTCAACCCTGGGTCAGAAAGCAGGATGTCAATACACTTTAACCTCTGCACTCTTTAAGGATCTTCATTAATTCTCCAATATCCACCAAACACTACAGTCACCTTGTATGTGCTAATTACATATTCCAAATTGGCTTTTGCTGCTGGTGAAGGAACTTCCACTGGTGTCGGAACAGGAGTAGAATAAAAAACAATTAAATGATATCACAGCTACTGTATTAAATGAGTGCTGCCGAGTGGCATATCAGCGTAAAGCACCAGCGTAAAGCAGCAGCTGTATAGAGACGAACAAATGCTAAATGTGGCGCCATTGTGTACATGTAGAGGCTATGAAGGCCTATCGATTGCATTAACGCTCTGCATGCGAAGTCAGGTTGTCAGAGTGCTGGCAATGAGGCTCAACATGGACGTTACTATGACAACACCTCCAGCAGTAAGGTGAATGAATAAAAAGGATTTCATCTCTCCGGCACATTCTGTCACAATTTGTTCTCACCCCCCCCCCCAAAAAAAAACCATCTCTCTCTCCAACTCTCTCACCGCTCCCAGAGAGGGGGGAGGGGGAGGGGGAGGAGGAGAAAGCAGGCAGGCTGCAGGCCATCAGCCTCTCACAGGCCGTGCGGAGGAAGAGATGAAGAACGATAAGAGATAGTCAGAGGAGAGCTAAATGACATTTCCACCACATTAGACAGAGTACACACTACGCAGAGGCTGCACATGAAGGAGATTGGAAGGAGATTGCCGCTGGCTGCCTGAAGTCGGCTCCCGGTCACCGGGGTCCCATGGATTTCCTCACGTACCGTGCAGGTGGGATTGATGGGAACCGGGAGGGGAATGGGATGCAGGCCCGGACGAGGTCCTTGGGGAGTCTGAAGGACGCCACGTTAAAAACCATGTTGTTACTTTTCCTCCACTTCCCCAGCGATGCAAACTTGTGACCTTCTGCCAGGGACATGGAGGGGATGGGTGCAGAATGTAGGGGCTGGACAGGAGGGCTTACTAACAGAAGGAGCCACGCCATCTTTGCTGCCAGCTAATGCGAAGCAGAGAGACAGAGAGGGGGAGACAGAGAGGGGGAGACAGAGAGAGAGAGAGACAGAGAGGGGGAGACAGAGAGAGAGAGAGAGACAGGTGAGGTTGAGACAGAGATTCA
>JAODUG010046083.1:0-16273 GCA_027564795.1 Aphredoderus sayanus | reverse complement strand
ATAGAGGGCGCTAAACCTAATTCTACAGCTTACACACACATATGATGTGCACTGCTGGCACAACAAGGTGTGACTTTTTAACCAGAGGACAACAGGAGGGTTAAAAGGCACATAAAACAACACAAAGACATAAATACATAAAAAACATACATGAAATACATAAAATTATTAATAAATAAATAAATACACTCAGCAAGGACAATTTAAAAACACACAAAATCATATGCAATCAGATGGCGCCCTCTGGTGGCATAATTCTATAAAATTAAGGACAAACCAAAGAGACAACAAAAGGAGAGACATAGGTAAGAGTGAGATAGAGAAAGAAAGCAGGCAGAGCACATCACCTGGCTCTTCTGCTCAGCGTGACCTACAGAGAAAGGACAATGTGTAGGTGCTGGCATGGAGGCCAAAGGATGGAAGACAGTCCTATGTCCTTCACAGTCCTTTAAAGAAACCGATCTAGGTAAAATAAATAAAGAAGGTGAAGAAAAACAGATGAAGAAAAGAATCCTTTCTTCATTGCTTTATCGATATATTGTGTCTTTTTATTGAGGTCATGTTTTAGGCAGCAAGCCTAAGTTACCCCCCCTCCGCTGCCCTTCCTGGCCCTCCCCTCCTATAGTCATTGTGTGGAGCCCCACTGGGTGTGAAGCACACTGAAAGTGTTGTTTTGGGCAAGGCTTATAAATGGATCAATGCGGTGTGTGGCTCTCAGTTCCCCACAATACGACCTGTCCTCCAGATGGCAGTCTGTCACCCAGACAGAATGGTAAGTCATGCAAGTCATTTTATCAAGTCAGATGGGACTTTGCTGTGTTTTCGCCAGCTCTGTATGTTTTTACTGCTTTGTTCCTGTGTAGGTGTTATGATTTGTTTCATTCATTTTATGAGAAATTAAGGATGTTTTCTAAGGAAGTGATTTAATGTAGTTGGTAATGTGTCGGGACCCCGAGAAGTTGCAAAATACTTAGGAAACAGGACAATTGCACAATAATATACTGTAATACATTATAATATATTTAAGTATATTGAATTTTCTATATTTTTTATAACATTGCATAATAATAATAATAATAATAATAATAATAATAGGATTTATTATTGCTTCAATGTTTAATTTTTTGCTATTTTCCTCTATGGTTTGCAGTTTGTGACCATCTCACAAATTGTAATCCATCACTAACCTTGCTCAAAAAAGCTATTTGTTAATGACATTAAGTTCATAGTGGTTATTAGCTACCATGCAAAGCTAAAGTCAGCCAACAAGGTTTTATCCTATACGTGTTCTTATATCCTTCTATGTTTTTACTAACCCTGCTATTGTTAACTAATTACTGTTTATTGACCTTACATGTGCATATTATGAAGCAGACCAGTGTCTTGCTCTGTAACATATCGACGACGTAGGAAAAACAATAATGTTTAGGTTTTCTAATAACGGTTTATTTAGAATTTCATGATCTGACAAGGTTTAGTGTTTTGGGAAATTGATTCAAAGAATATATTCTTTCATAACGTATTTGCATTATTCTGTAACATTTTGGTCTTTCCTGTTAAATTGGAATGTTGAAGAAATGGGTTCTCAGCTGACATGTTTCTCTCCAGATGTCTTTCAGTCTACTTGGGGTTTTGCTGTCCACCTGCCTCTCCTCAGCCATGCTGGTTGTCTCTCCGACAAACTCCCCACATGAGAGTGATCACAACTATACATATACCATGGACCCCAACACCTTCACCATGCCCAGTAATCCTCCTGATTTGGGCTCAGAAGTGCCCTGGGGTAACTCGCGGCAGGGTTCCTTCCCCGTGGCTCCAGGAAATGATTCTTCAATCAGCCAATGTGACATATTATTGAATGCACCAATACCGCCACCTATCAGTCAGGTGCCCTGGTTCTGTATCTGCTCAAATTGCAAGTTCAAGGAGGGACTGAAAGGAGATCGTGGAGACAGAGGCTTGCCAGGTACCAGAGCTGAACACACTGTGTTTACATAAAACCTTTACTTAAAAGTCTAAACATTTTATGAAACACAACTCACAGGAGTTGGTTACCATTACTTGTGTAGCTCAGTAGGTAGAGCAAGGCACTACCACTGCCAGGGTTAAGGTTCTATTTCCCATGAAGCTTAATGGGTGAAGATTCCACACGTATCTTATGGCCATGGCCAGTATAAATATCCTTTATTTCACCAGGTGCTCCTGGGAGTCCTGGGATAAGAGGATTAATGGGCTTCAGAGGTCCCCCTGGATTTGCTGGCCAGCAGGGCATTAAGGGTATGTCAAAGTCAAATTAATTGACATCCAATTGACATTCTTTGTCATAGGATAACATGGATGCTAGTAGCACAACACAATACATTTCAGTGTTAATGCTTATGGCGCTTGTTGATGTTTGGAGCTTTCCATTGTTTTCTTTTGTTTCAGTGCTTTTTGATGCTTTTCATATTGTGCACTGTGTCTGTGTCTGACAGGCCAGAAGGGAGATGATGGGCCCAAAGGAGATCAGGGGCTGGTTGGTTTGACAGGAATCAAGGGTGACCGTGGCTACAAAGGTTAGTCCCAGGCCCAGTGCAATAATATATCAAATCAAATGTACGTTATACAAAAGGATCACTATCTAACTAACTAAATGAAATACATAATTTCAATAATCTCTTCAAATGACTCTTGATACGTCAGTTGCAAATCCAGGAGAAGG
Organism: Aphredoderus sayanus; assembly: GCA_027564795.1. Classification (NCBI taxonomy): domain Eukaryota; kingdom Metazoa; phylum Chordata; class Actinopteri; order Percopsiformes; family Aphredoderidae; genus Aphredoderus; species Aphredoderus sayanus. The sequence continues at coordinate 13,572 of JAODUG010046083.1, read as the reverse complement.
AGTGTAGTATGGGTGGTGAAACACACAACCACAAAATAACAAAAGCTGATTGGCTTTGATGCAAGTTATAAAAATTACTTGATAAATATACATGTGGAATGAAAAGGAAGGTGACGATTTGTTGTACGAACATATCAAAGGTGATTTGAAAAAGAAAAAAAGACAGCACTTCCTATTTTATTGGTTGCAATGACAATATTTATAACATAAGTAATTTTTAATAATTAATTTAATGAAAGGCTAATTCCCCTTATATTGAATAAATTCACCTTTATGATGGTCAGATACCGGACCATTATACTTGTTACTTCTCAACTCTGTTACCATCACAACCATAAATTACATATTTATGGTTGTGCCTGCCTGCTAAGCTTAGCTTAGCCAACCAGTCTGGTTATGATCTGGTTATTTCTTAAAATGGAGAAACACATGCTTTAGGAGGTATGTCTCTGACCAATGTGCATAAAACAATTCCTCCTTCCAAGTGGGTGGGTGGATGGGTAAGTACATGCACCTCTCTCAAAAAAGCCAATGTACTGTATTTAGTCTCTATAACCATGTTAAAACCTAGCGATCTTGCTTTCTATCAGGCAAATAAAAACATTGTGCCTTTTTTAATAACATTTTGAACGATGAATTGTCATTATTGTGTGTGTGTGTGTGTGTGCGTGCGTGTGTTTACAGGAGACAAAGGCGACCGGGGCTTTGATGGCCTACAAGGAGTGGCAGGGCCCCCTGGAGAGATGGGTCAGTGTCCTACCTCCTGCACCAGCACCATAGGCCCACCAGGTCCTCCTGGAGCTTCAGGGCCAGTTGGACCCAAGGGCTTAGCTGGGATGCCGGGTACTAAAGGAGAGAGTGGTCCTAAAGGTGATACAGGTGACAGGGGACTGCCCGGTGTGCCTGGCTCCAGTGGTGTCAAAGGGGAGCAAGGTGCCAAAGGAATGTGCAACTGCACTGATGGAGCCAAAGGTGCTACTGGGCAAACTGGGCCCTCAGGGGCCAAAGGAGACAAGGGAGACACAGGCTCCCAGGGGCCCCAGGGCCTGACAGGACAAAAGGGGAGCAGCGGTAACATGGGACTCGACGGGCCCCCCGGACCCTGCTCCACAACCATCCAGTCTGCCTTCTCTGCCGCTATGTTGCACTCGTTCCCAATGCCCTACATGCCCATCCCCTTCCCCCTCATCATCTATGATGTGCAGATGAACTTTAACCCCACCACGGGGATTTTCCTAGCCCCGGTCAATGGCACCTACTCCTTCAGCTTCCACCTGAGCGTGTACAGCAAGGTGCTGAAGGTGGGCCTGTTCCATAACTATCGCCCTGTGCTTAAGATAACGGAGCAGAATAACTTCGCCACCGCCAGCCAGCAGGTGATGCTGCACCTCACCCGAGGGGACCTGGTGTGGCTCCAGGTCAAAGACAATATGACCAATGGCGCATACGTAGACATTGAGAGCACCAGCACCTTCTCTGGGTTCCTGCTGTACCCCGATTCCTGCGACCTGGCCTTTAGCCGTGATGCCCCAGAGCCTGTCACTGGAACATTCAGCTGGGGTGAAGAACCAACCCAGCCAACAACCACAGTGTAGAATAAGCACTCACACACCATCTCTATCGTGTTGTCTCGTTTAACACTAGAAAGGCCATGCTAATAACTGAATGACAACGACAGCAACGTTTGCAAAATTACAAGTATAAATGGTTGGTGAATAATGAGCCCTGACCTTTCTAATGTTAAATATGGGCTTTAACACACACACAACTGAAAATTAATATAGCTTATATGCCAGCTGATAGCTGTATTTGATCAAGCACTATTTTGCTAAGTGGCTAGATAGCAAAGCTGGCCAAATCTTTTATCAGTACAATCTAGATGTTCAGGCCAGATTCAATAATAAATATCAAATTTGTGAAGCACTTTTTGAATATTTAAGGCTGCTGTAGGTAAGATTTGAGAGTTGCCATGAAAGCTATCTGAAAAATAAAATATCTTGAAACTCAAACTCAACCCCCCCCCCACATCTTCTGAAAAGTGCCATTTTTGGTACCTGCTGTAGCTATATGTGCGCAATACAAATATAACATAACTAGAAGAAACAACTCAGTTTGCTCCATTGTAATACCTAAAAACAACCATAGGACAAAATCTAAGATGGCTCTCAAAGCATTTTACATAATAGTACTACTACTACTAATAATAATACACTACTATTGTATGCTTTTCTATGATTTACACTTTGAGAGTTGAGTGTCTTTAATTTCAACATGAGTTTTCAAGATGCTGCTGGCTAAAGGCGACATTGGTTATTGGCTGATCATTGGCCAGTCATATTTGAAAAGATATACATAATGTAAAAGCAACCATGGCTTGTGTGCTTTCACTGACATACTGTACTTTTACCTCTAAATATTACCTACAACAACTTCTAAATAAAACTATGTTATCATATTAAGGTAACCTTGACATAGCATAATAAGCATATTAATCAGTTTAGCTCTACAAAGATCACAGACATTTGACACAAATGTGTTGCTTGAAGAAATGAGAATCATTGTAAATGTATGACTAAATCCTATGCATTCATTGCTAGGCCTCAATCAAATTACTATACTTTTTTTGTCTACCAGTTTAAATTGTCTTAAACGTCTCAGTAACTGAGATCTGGCCCTATCCTTTTTGAACAGAGAGACAGCTACATTTCTTGTCTACTATAATATTACTGTAGCTTAAGAGTACAACATATCCTAAATACTGTAGGTTTCTCTATAAAAAACAATTATATTTAATTCAGCTTTAATTGCTGCATTTTTTTTATGTAAAGATGGACCTTATCAGGGTATTAATTCAATTTGTATAAATATGTTTATCCACTGTTAGTTATATCACAATGATAAAAATCATAGTTTCAAATCAGTATCATGATTTATGGACATGATATTTCACTTACTGACACGTGATCTATTTGTGACTGGAGGCAGAAAATGTAAAGGTGCAAAACATGAGACTATACTATCTGTTTGACAGCAAGTGTCACATGGTGTTTAACGTTAGAGACGCATGTGGTGGGCAATGACTTAGCCTGTTTGCGTAATGCCGAACTAAATGCTAGAGTGGTGGAGTTTAAACGACCCACCTCTCTGAAATAAGTGTTTAAACTAAAAGAACTTACTCATTTCTATACTCTATAATAATAATTATAATAGGGTATAACAACATAGCATCAAAATATATTAAATATATGAATAACAAAAAAACTAAAAAAAATATATTTTATAAAAACATTATTTTCTTATTATGTGCCCCAAAAACCAAACTTCCCCTCAGGGGGTCCCAAACCACAGCAATGCAATAAGACAGCCTAATACCTGTCCTGCCAAGTATTGTGGCTTACCGTGTGTACCAGATGACCTGAACATGTGGAGTTGTCAATCCTCCATCCATGGTGTGGGATCTGTCACATCACCTTAACACACCTTTCATCTGTACATTTTGTACATCTGTCTCTGAAAATAAAATTGAACTCTTGAGGCCGGTCGTTGTTTCTTTATTTTGTTTACTTTGCAGGATTTTATCATGACAACATATAGCCTGTTTCTTATTCATATTATTACACCAAGACAAAAGCAACAGTTGAATCATTCTAATCAGACATTTCTTAATCATACTGTTTCATGTGTACTTTCAATAATGAATGATAAATATAGTACTGGTCAATTTTCAATTACAATTAAAAAACTACATTTCACAGTCTGACGAATTAGACAATGAATAATATAACACATACAGTAAAAATAGTAATAGTAATAACACTGGCATCAACAAAGCAACACGGCTCTTATTAGATTGTGCTCTCTGAAAAAGAGCCACAGTTGTTCTAACAATACTGAGGCATACTGAGTGTTTTGCTCTTATGATACTGCATTCTTGACATGCTAAAATATAACATTTGAATTGCTTAGTATTGGAAGGTGTCTTCCATAGGCCCATTAAAACCAAAAGCATGTGAGAAAACATATCAGAACCCATTTACTACATCGTCTGACAGCCAAGACGTCCTCTACCATCTGCTGGTCATTGTTTACTGAACATTCGTTGTCATACAATAGCTGTTTTTTTCTGAGACTGCTATTAATCCAATGTGTTCTGCCTCTTCACACGGACGTGATTGGTCAATAGTCTGAAAAGGTTACTACAAACAGAAACCACAATGTATCCAATACCATTATTGAATCGCTGCCTACAGATTCTGTATATTTATATGCAGAAATCTGTTTATAGAGATTAATGAGAACAAGTATACATGTACCCAAGGAGACCCAAATATTCCTCCCATACTTAATACAGACATACAGTATGCGAAGTATTATTGCTTTGTACAAATGGGATGACTATCATCAACAGTGTTCCAATAAGTCACACAGTGTAATTACATTTAGTGTAGTGTTGATTAAGGGATGAACTGACCGCTACATGCCCATGCCGATAGTCAACTCAAGCAGATTGATTTGATCATTTATATATAAAGTGGACCATTTACATTTACAACAAAAGCATAAACTACTATTTTACTACTCTCCTGAGGATACACTACTCTTAAGAGTCAATATGTCAGCTCCTGCGCTACCCTTCCACCACACAGACAGCAACATCAGACTAAACAGTCACTATTTCTCCTTGGGCGTCATGTCCTCACCACCTGACACGTTGCCTTCTTCATCATCATCCTCCCCTCCTATCATCCCCCTCATGTTGGACCGCTTGAACTCCTCAAAAACCATCTCCTCCTCCAGCTCACTACTGAGAGACAGACAAGGAATAGTTAGTCACAACAGAGAGAGTTACAGGAAGAATACATCAATTCCCTTAAATTCCACATATAGTTTGATATGATCCACTGGTGGGTCCAAAGAAAGAGAAACCGAGCTCACTGGTGGGTGAAAAGGTAAAAGAAAGAAAGCAAAATGAGCAATATAGGGCCCTATCTTCGATATGTTGACAGTTCCTTGAGGTCTTAATACAATATCTGTGACACACCTACAGATTATGTATTAAGAGTTCAATACTATCAGCCTAATAAATAAACATGGAGTCATGAGGCCAAACATCATGTTCAGTAAGATGTCTTAGGCACACCTGCAAGAAATGGCAGGGAAACATTCCCAAATATAGGGGAGGTATGCAGAAATACTTTGAGACATGTTATGCCTGATAATAAAGGCCTGAGAGGATATCATTAGTGGTCTAATAAATCAGGGATGTTTGATGATGTCACAAAAAAATAAAAAAATAAAAATAAACTTAAATACATATATTGAAATAATTTCTTTAGGCAATGATTAAAGCATTTGATGAAGTATAAAAAGAAGGAGCATTAACCTTACCTTTCTCTCACTGTAGATTGCAACATAGAACAGAAAAAGAGAAACTCTGTTTAATGTCTGACAAACAAATCCACCACATGGCCAATAAAAGATATAGAGGCAAATGGCCAAATGTAGGGATAAGATGTACTGTAGTATCACGATTAGTTGTAGTATACACAGATGTAGATGCAAGTTATAGTACAAGCATTGACTTATCAGAGAGGCCATCTTAGGCCATATACAAATATATTTGAATCTGCAGTCCTGAGAGCATCTATATTTTATTGTATTTGACAAAAAACACTGTTGACTCAATCTGGCAATTGTGTGATCATGCATGTTGCTGGATTGCAAATAACTACCATATAAATGAAAGCAACTATATTGTCTCCTGCTTCATTATGGACACATTGGCCCTGCAAATATAATATATAGTATAAATCAATTGTATTATAATATATAGTATAAATCAATTGTAAGTAATCAGACAAAACACTGTTTAGACTCTAAACTTTAGAGGGTTGTTGAGCTGTATACTGGATAGTGTAGTGCAGCATGCTGTGGGCCATAGTGGCCATGTTTAGAGCTGAGTGTAGGAGCAGACCCACCAAGACACAGACATCAGGGTACACACCAGCTTAGCACTACAGTACCTTATCCTACACGCACACACACAAACACATATCGTTGTTCCATTACCTGCATCAGGTTTAGGATGCATCAAGTTGAAGGGAACCTCCAATCCAACCTCACTGAGACGCAGAGCAACAAATTAAACTTAATCATACACTACCCTTGAACGTTCAATCAAAAACACTTTCACATTTTCACAGTTGGAAATGATCATTTAGACCTCAAATTACAGCCATGCAGACCTTTGACATGCCAGTTGTACATTTGTGGAGGTAATATTCAAAAATGTGAAGCAAGCTTCATGAAGTAAGCTGCTTTCCAATAGGATTAGCTTGCTGCACTTTTATCATAGCACATGGTCAAGCTGCTCCAACAACAGCTCACTGGGATTGAGATCTGTGTACTGTGCCAGCTGCCTGTTCCATTACAGAATTAATACCAGCTTTCCTAAGTAGCTCTTGCATAATGTGGGTAAGTGTGTTGGGTCATTGTTCTGCCAATGATCCATTCAAAAGTCATCAACAGGATATAGCAAAGGGGTAGAAAATGGAATGAAAGCCTTCTTTATTCAATATGCCTTTACTGTGATCTCAGCCTACCATAACTAAAGCACCTCCAGACATCACAATTTCTGCATCATGGTATGGTATCAAGGGATGGTATCAAGCACTCCTCAAGCAGCGTAATGGTTGATTACGTGGTAGTAGACATAATGACATTATGCTGGAACTGTTTTACTTAGAATATTGTCTACTTACAATTGCTGGTGTATGACCTATCTACACTACTACTGACAAATGTACTACATGTAAGTCGCTTTGGATAAAAGCGTCTGCCAAATGGCGGAAATGTAAATGTAAAATCATCCTGTCACTGGATCTGAGCCTTCCTCTCTGTGATCCAAACATCTAAAATTTAGATTTGTCCGGCTGTAAGACTTTTCCTAGTCATCCTCCTTCCAATGTCTATTTTATTTTGTCCATTTATTAGCCAGTTTCAGATATGGATTTTTCTTTGAAACTGTCTGGGCAGTGTGCTCAGCTGCCTATTCCACAGTGTAAAAGGCTCCTGTATTATAGCTGTCATTTACAAAATCAATTCAAATTTACAGCCTATATTTCTGATCATGTTCTACTGAAATACCTTTTTTTTTCAAATGTTGAATGGTAGTGTACATTAGTATCCACACCTGTACTTGCACTGTGTATATCAACTACCAAACATCATGGCTGTCTCTCAAAGACACCTAGCGCTCACAGTCACAAAAAAGATGTATTATCCAACATGTAAAGAATGTTAGGTGTTTAACATTCTGTGATTACACGCTGGTAATCACCAAAATTTGTACATACTCGTCACTTTTCAATGTCCATGATGTCAAGGGAAAATATGGATTATATAACATACTGTACAAAGCTTTACATGCCAATTTAGTCTACATGCACAGTCTACATGCACATTTAATTGTTATCCATTTATATAATTTGCATAATATTTAACATGCATACTAAAAAATTTACTTTTTAATTGTTTAAACATAACATTATTTACATGAAAATGCAACATATACAATGTAGACTTGTAATTATAATGCAAGTTAACTAATATCTACTTATATTTACTCAAAATAAGTGATTTACCTGGATCCCATCATCCTGTAAAACATGACAGACACAAAGATGACATTTTATTTTGCAGTATGCATTTGTAGAAACATCAGCACACATACACACACACACACACACACACACACACAAACATACACACACACAACTGACCCTCCAATGACGAGCTTCACCATAACTCTGTAGGAAACCATGATCCCCAAGATCTCCTTGAGAACACCCTCCTTCACACTAAGAAAAAGTAGGACATAAAGCAGTCAAACTAATTCAACACAGCAAGCTCACTCAGTTACAGTATGTGAACAGTGGCCAGTTGCATGGTAGGGCATTAGACACACACAGGCCACACCCCTAACCTGACCAAGTACTGAAATGTGGTAATGGTTCATCAGTATAGTTCAGGAGGTTCAAATAGACTAACAATGTTCCTTCGTTGAGATTTTATATTCTACTCATTTTTAAGTGACCACACAAAACAACTGTTATGCATTTAACCACATGTTTATACACTGTACAGTATATAAGCTGGCCAGTAATGTTGCTTACATGCTTGTGGATGCTAGATTGGTATCTTCATGTTTCAGTTTTCCATCGAGTGCAATGCCCCGCCTCTCCTTATTGTTGGCCAACACAGGCAGCACCTTGTAAACTTTCTGCAAGCTGGCTCCAGCAGAAACAGCATCCCTTAACCAATAGGATAGCTTTTTTTAGAGATTAGCACATCACAAAAGAGTGGAACACCTATATAAAAAATAATCATGGCTATCAATATAAATATATACACATGTACACATATACAGTATATATAGGGTTAGGGTTACATACACATTAATACTGGTTATGATTTAGATTTTAATGTATTGCAACATCCAGAATATCTGAACAACTCATGTTTCTAACAAGCACTGCACTATATCATTTCAGAAACAGATATTCTGTCAGAAACTATAGCAAATGTGTAAGTGAGTGAAGAACATTTACCCAGAATCCACGATGGCTACACATTTAGTGTAGCTGTCATTATAATACAAGACCACCATTGCTATCTGGTCCACTACGAAGAGAGAAAGCAGAGGAAGAGGGGGTGGGGGGAGATGGGTGATAAACATATGGAGATAAAAGCCATAGAGAAAAGAAATGAGAGATACGAGAAAAAGAGAGATAGTGATGGAGGGACAAAAGAAATGAGAAAAGAGTTAAGGAGAGATGGAATGATAAGAGATGAAGGACAGATGAGATAAACAGATCCAGTTTAATTAAACATGGACATTTTCCTCTCAGTATTCTTTAATCTCTAAATCTTTAAAGTTCTTCTGTGTTCTGTTGCCCTCACCAGAGACGAGGATGTTCTTGATGTTTTTGTTGGAGTTATTTGTAACATTGACATGCACCTGGATGGTCTCTCCATGATAATAGGTCTGAAATACAGGAAGTGATGTCACGGCAGAAAAAAATGAATGAAAATGAAGATACCCTATGTATACATAGAACTATACTTAATAATGGTATACACCCTTCCCAAAAACAAAACAATCATGTTCCTCCTGTGTCTGTGGGTACATTTACTTTCTAAAAATGTTGGCTGTGTTTAATAGCAATGGCGAGTGTTGCGTAATGACATGTATTTAAGGTAAAGCCACGTATTTGGAACCTCTTATACATTTATACATTTATGTGAATATTTGTCATCGTCAGTATTAAATAACTATGACGACAAATACTCAAACATGTACTAGTACAAAATGTTGCATTCATTGCTGTCTTATTTCACCTGAAAGGTATTCTGTCTCATTCTGAAATGCATGCGAGCCTCATGCTTGTGTTGCAACTTGTGACATAATTTTCTGGTCTCTTTCAAGATGGCACTATTTATTGTCTTGCCTCGCTGCACCAAGAAGCAACACCATTGGGAAAAAGTGAGCCAGCATTCTTTTCTACGTATTTATCTATTTATGTCTATGTGAGTCAAGTATTGCACCTTGCTTTGTTACATGCCTTTCTGCCCAATACAGTATACCTGCCTGCATGCCTGTATTTGGATTATGTCCCAGCCTTCATTCAGTCAATCAATCAATCCATAAATCTTTATTTATAGACACTTTCCATACAAATACAGTAGTGCTTCACACTACAAAACCATAAAAAAAAAAACAATGCTATAATACCACCCCATGTAACACCCATCAGCCCAACCCTCCAACCACAAACAAGCACCTGGGAAAACAAAAAATCAAGCCCAAACATCCGGAGTCCCATCCCTGCCATCCCTTAAACACTAAAACCCCAGACCACCTCCCCAACCACTTCAATCTCAGTCAGAGAATGGAAAACCGAAGACACTGAAGGAATGAACCCACACACCAACATACCCCAAACTCCCAATGATGTAGCACCAGGGGCGCACCACCAAACACAGACATGATGCCAGCTCCCCAGCTAAATCCCCAGACACTGCAGGCCAGGACACACACCCACCCACGACCCACCAACCAACCAGGCACCACCAGGCCACCACCGTAAGCGGAACTATAACTAGCTCAATATACAGTAAAGTCCTTGGTAAGAGAGCGTGTGTGTGAGACACAATACCTCTTCATGCTGGTCTTGGAGGCATTGCGCTGACAGAAGCACTGAGAGAAGAACTTGCAGAGCTCCAGGACGCAGGGCTGCAGCTTGTGGGCGCCTACCGTGGCAACGCTAATAGAACTGTCAGTCATCTCTCCGCCAGGCGTCAGCTCTGGCATTCTCCATGGACATCCTCTCAGAAACACAGCATCACAATGATCACAAGGTCCCCAGTGTGTTCGCCCACAAATGTAGTGGAAAGACCCATTTAAAAGACATTAATCGTCCATGACATGCGGAACTCACCAAGGTTCTGTCCTTGGCCTACTATTAATCTGTCCAACATTATCCAAATATCCTACCGTAATTAACCCTCCTGCTGTCCTCAGGGTCAAACTGTCAATCTCTTTGAGGCAGATGGGAGGCGGCAATTCTAATTATACAGCTTACACACATATGATGTGCACTGCTGGCACAACAAGGTGTGTTTGAAACCCAAGGACAACAGGAGGGTTATAAGGCACAAAAAAAACAGAAATACATAAAGAAATAAAGAAAAAGAAAGAAAGAAATACACACAGCACTAAAGGAGACAATCAGACACAATCAGGTGGTGCCATCTGCTGGCATAACACGGTAGTGTGTTTGAAACCTGAGGACAACAGGAGGGTTAAACAGATGACACGCACATTTACATAGCTCTCTAACAAGTGATAATTGTCTGGAGACTCAACACCTCAAAGAATCAATACATTAGGATAATACTGTAATAACAGATTTGAACCATTAGCATGCTTTTTAAAAGTAGACTACACATTGTGCCTTTAAGTTTGGTTGGCTTGGCTTTTATTTGGTTATTCCTTCAAGGCTTGTCTACGTGTCTCCTGCATGGTGTGATGTCTCAGCGAAGCTGATTCACTGCTAGTGTTGCAGGTAGCCATTGCTGATTAGCATTTAAATGCAGAGCTATTTACACTTTAACAAAGGACAAAAAAAAAAAGATAATGGCTTTTAAGGCTGAAATATATTGTGTATATATATATATATATATACACACACACACACACACACACACACAAACATACACACGTTTCACAGGCCAATAGCATGCCTTTGTTTCGTGTTTTGTGAGGTGCTATAGATAGCGCAATTCATCACTGACAAAGTGTAGATAATTCTGGTGGTATTTGCGTGTTTTTTATACGTCTACTTTTATTTATACATGGAAGGGTGACTGAACCCCCCCCCCCACACACACACACACACACACACACACACACACACACAGCACCTGCAGCACTCTACCATTTACTGTGCATTGTGACCACGCCTCGTTTGTTGCTATGCAGACTTCAGCAAATAGAATGCCAGAAAGAGTCTAGAGTGAGCATTCACTGCACCCTAGTGGTGGTCTGTTACACTGCAAAAGTCATGTTAATGTGGGGCAGACGTGGAAATATTTAAAAACACACTTTTTGAGATACATTTAATTAGTTGCTATTTATTTTTTAAATGTTTCTTCGGTAAACTAGTATTGTGTCTAAATTAGTATGCTGCTGCTGCAATAGATAATAATGTGCCAACTAGTCCTCACTTGAGCCTAATTTATAAAATGTTTTTTCATTTAACCCTTGTGATCAAAATGACCCAAATCACTAGCTCTTTATGGCAGATAGAAGGAGCTAAACCTAATTGTACAGCTTACACACACGATGTGCACTGCTGGCACAACAAGGTGTGTGTTTGAAACTCGAGGACAACAGGAGGGTTAAAACAGACGGCCTCACACGCACACATCCACATCCACGCACACAGACACATTCACAAATAAATGTATGTTGTTGTGGTTATCACATGTAGAATTATTCTTTATAGTCAGTCATTAAGTTATTTATTTAAATTAATAGTTATTATTTTAGTGCTCGTGGCTGTGCAATTTTGTCTATTTATTTTGCTTGACTGTTTGTCCTTTTCATTCCCCCTTTGCTGTTTTCATGTCAGCTGTTTAGGGCTGTTGTTCGGCAGGTTGTTTTGTGTGTGGTTGTTTGTTTTGTCTCTCTGTGCTGCAGGTGCAGTGGCTGAACAGCCACTACAATACCATTCGGCTGCTAATGGGTACGGAGCTGGAGACGTAAGGCCAGAACGAGAAGAAGGAGTGGATGCCTAAAAGTACGAAGTCTCGTTGGAACACCGAATCCCCAGCAGCCATTGCCATCTCCTTCACATGGCTGACAGCGGCGGCTTTACTGTCCACTCTCCCCCACCTGATTTGAGGAGCTGCATAGCATCTCCATCTGTCACCCTTATATGCCAGCAATCGAACTAAATCAGACTGTGTTGCACAGGGGTTTAAGTTGTTGACGTTATGTTTTGTCTTTGTCTTGTCTTTATTTAAAAAAAAAAAAGTAAATCAGAAGCTAAGACGTTAACATTTGTTTTCCACTATGTATATTATATAAATGTGATGTGGCCTGGGATAAATACCAGCCTAGCTCCTGCAAAAAAAAGAAAAGAAAATGTAATTATAAAAAAAAAGTAACAAAAAAAAAAGAAAAAGGGGCCACGCTTCCTTTCGGGTGGTGTTAAAAAAATGAGAAAATAATAATAATACCCTGCAGTGCATACTGTACTGTGTTTTGTTTAACATATTGAATTTAATATTAAACATGTTTTATATAATATAGTAAAATATTATAAATATATTAATCTCGTAACAAAATAATCGACAATTGATTAATTAATCGGCAAAGTAACCGATTAATCTGAAAAATAATCTAGAGATTAATCGACAAATTTATCGTGAGTGTAACCGACTAATCTAAAAAATAATCGATAAGATTAATCGATAAAAGAAAAATCGTTTGGTACAGCTCTATTTGAAATACAGTACGTAGAATGCAATTAATGCAGACTGCTGGGAATCAGCCCAAAATCACTTTTTCATATTTCCCATATTATTATAGAATGAATGCTTATAGTTTTATAACCTAGCATTGCTTCAAACATTTTAGGGAATTGGCCTACATTGAGAAAGAACTTACAGTAGGCTTTATTCAATGGTGCATTCAATATTTAGTGTTAACTGAAAAATGTTGAAGTAACAAGTAATCAATCTTCTAAAGGAACAACTGACTGACCTAAATTGTGTGAGTATTTAGCCCTTTAAAAAGTGTTAACTTTTAAATACTTTGGACTGTTCAGATGCTGCCAATGATAATGATGCCAAAAACAAAACAAAAACATGATTGCCTAATAGGGTTACATGGTTAAGCACTGTCATGTTACCCTACTGTTAGAGTTTATTTGGCATTTTCTGGTAAGGCATAAGGAGAGTTTTAATTTAACTAGTGCTCTAATTTAAATTAGCTACATGCTGTGC